>NDGM011199629.1:0-26138 GCA_002564305.1 Octomys mimax | reverse complement strand
CCAATTTGATTTGAAACTGTCTCATTGCTGTTTATCAATAAAATTATGGGAAAAAAATAAAAACTTAGAAAAAGAGTCCACAGATGGGTCCGCTGGTTGCTTCCCGTGGGCAGGAAAGTGACTCAGCAGATCAAACTAAGGCAGAATGAAAGTCCATTTTGCCGCAATAGAAGGAAAGCACAGTGAGAGAATAGGGAAAGAGGTTGGCAAGCTGAAGAGCAACACAGCCACTGACGTACTCAGATTCTTGAGTTTAACAGTATGTTTATTGAAGAGTTTTACGGTTCAGATCCAAGTCTCATGTGCTCTCAGGTGGGGCCTGGCAGGTGCCTGGCTCAGGGCAGCGCTGCACTCGCCCGTGCGTTAATCCTCTCATGGGTTCAGACTGACCATGCTGTTAGGAGTTTGGGCAGGAAGAAGGCAGTAGCCCGCAGGATGCAGTCTGCAGGGGTGTTCTTGGCGAGACTCCGACCCCTTCCCCCCTCCTGGCTTCCGCAAGGCAAGCTGCTGTCTTTCGTCAGGCCCTTTTGGCATGCGTTTTTGCCTCGACCTGGCCAACTAGCCACTCAACTCATTGGAGTTGTGAGCTGAAGAAACCTCCTGCCTGTAAATTACCAGGGCCAGGAATTTCATCCCAGTGACATGCAGCTGAGCACGTCTGTGGCACAGACTGTGCTATGCACCCAGAATTCCTACGAGTAGGGCAGAAAAGCTCCCTGCCTTTGTGGCGTCTAAAGACTCACAGGACGGATATGTAAGCAAGCTTGGAGGTCGGACACAACAGCTACATTCCATGCAGGGAAGTCATTTGTTCTGCTACCATAAAATATAGCAGCCAATCAAAAATACACAAATTATCGGGAGCAGATGTGGCAATTAGCTGAATGTCAACTGCGATGGTTTGGGCCTCAAATGTCTTTCAAAAGCTCATACAGTCACAGCTTGGTCTCCAGGTTGGTGCTGTTGAAAGTAGTGGAGCTTGCTTGCTTGCTTGCAAGACATGGGCTGAATGGACTTGTAGCTCATTGGAGGCAGCTGCACAGGGGAACATGAGACCCTGTGCCTTCCTGTCTTCTTCCCACGAGGTTAGCGGCTTGCTTTCTCAGACCTCCTGCAACCGTCTTCAGCCTGGCCAAAGCAACAAGGACAGCCATCTCACCTGGAAAACAAATGACCTTGAATAAATTTGTTTCCATAGGAGAACACATTTTGAGCTGTAAATGACCCTAAAGTCATGAGGCTATAGAACCATTTCCTCTTTGAAGAGGATTCATCTCGGGAACTTGTGCAGCAGTGGAAAGCTGACTAACACAGCTGCCCATCAGAAAGCCCAACAGTCTTTCATTGCAACATGGAAACAGAAGCCCAGTTTTCAGGATCCACAAAGTACAAGTGTCTACATTGCCACTTGGTCCTACTCAGGCAGGCACTGGTACAGCGTGGTGCTCAAACTTCACTGCAAACCTTCATCAGATCTCCACCCCAGAGCTGCCCTGCCTGATCCTATAAAAAATGAGCATTCATAACAAAATTACTAATTCTTCAGGGTGGTTTAAATTTTCACTGAATAAAATCCCTAAATTAGGACATAATGAGTGGAATTTCACAGGAGAATCGCTAATTAGAACAAGACACTGTAATGTCCCTTGTTGGTAGATACTGAGTAGCCCTGAGTGATATACTGCTTATGGTGAATAAAACTAGCTGGATGCAAAACAACTGGATTCAACCTCATAGGACTCAGTTTTTGTCTACTCAATAAAAGGAAAAATATAGATTCATAAAAGTACACATAAATATTCTCGTTTTGTGGTTAATTAGCACTGTCCCACATCTATTGGTCAGCTTGCTGGTGACTGGGATGAAATATCTGAGAGTCATGGCTTAAAGGAGGAAGTGGCTTGTCCGGCTCAGCACTGAGAGGCTTCAGTGCATGGCCAGCTGGTTCCAGGACAGAGATGCACATCATGGCCAAAGCGCCTGGTGGAGCAAGCCCGTGCACATCATGGCAGCAGGAAACAAAACCCAGGAACAGAGCACTCGCAAGAGAGCACATTCTGGAGGAGGCTGGTGACATGAGCTCCGGCTGGGCCCCCCGTCCACATGGCTCCTTGAGCCGCGCACTTCGGGAGATGAGCCCACAGCAGAGCCCTCAGCACTGCTGAGGCTCTGACCCCAGTCAAGTCCATGCTTAGTACTGACTGGCGCAAGTATAAAACATTTGGCTGGACACAGTGGGAGTTTCTTGAGAAGAATCAACAACTAAACTCAGAAAATGGAAAAAAAAAATTAATCTCTAACATGCTGTGCAAGTGATTTTAAAACTGAGCTGTCTCTCCAGCCCACTTTTTCTCTTTCTTCACCTTCTTCCTTTTTCAGATTCATGGGCACAGCCCCTCATCTCTACTGTTCCTTGGGTTGGAGCACTGTTCCTACCCTACGAAATAAGAGTGCTGCTCAACCAGGACACAGATCCACAAAGCCAACGAGCTCCCTGCTTAAGCCAGCACTTGGCTTCACCCAAGTGATTAAAACTGTTCTGAGTTTTCATTAAAGGGAGCAGTTGGATTCTGCTTTAATGTGTGCTCTTCCCATGTCTGGATTTTGGTGGGAGGACCCATTATAAAACTCTAAATTTTGGTAAAATTAATCAGCATGACTCACAGTGGCCTCGAGTGGTAATTATTCTAATTATGTTGCTTTGGAGAAAGTTTGTACTGCTTGGCTGGGCCTAAACGTATAGTTGAATAAATGATTCTTAAAATAGTTAATTACAGAGGCAAAGGCTAATATCGTGGTAGTCAGTTATCGGAACTGTCCAAATTATAGACAAGAAACAATTTAGGCTCAGATATAGTGCTGCTCCACAGAGTGATAGGAATGGTTATCCCTAAAAATATTTAATCTCTAGAATGTTGCTTTAACAAGATCTATGCCCACTCTTGGGAAGTCCGCATGCAAAAAGCGGCAAGATGAACTAATCCACATGCTACACATTCATTAAAACCAGGCAATGCCATGCAATTATGAACTAAATTGGCACATCTGGAAAAGGAAATGCTGGGATTTACAGGTTTTTGTGATTTTCCCTTATCATAAAATAATGGAAATTGTAGTTCTGATTTTTATTTGATTAAAAGAATTATTTCGTCCTCCTAATTGGAAAGGCATGGAACACTTTTGAAATATGGCCGTACGGGTCAGCTCTGCTACCGCTGTGTGCTAGTGTGGCACTATGCGCAGGCTGCACTCTCCCCGGTGTATGGACCTTTAGGTGGTCAGAAAGTATTTAGTCGAGCACATTTTGTTTAATTTCTGCTTTTTTTAAAGAAAGCTTTTTTTTGTTGTTGTTTTTACCAAAAATGTGTTGAGAATTTTATTGCTTTTTGTTGAATTTTCTTAAGTAACCTGGTTTTTTAAAATGATATTTGGATAAAGACATTTTAGAATCCCTCTAGAATTGTTCAGTTTGGAAAATATCCCGTAGCCGTGATTTGCTGGAGGCAAGATTCCACTGCAGATTAAAAGTCTACACCAAGACAACAGAAAAAAATTATAGTTTCTTGAAATCATAAAGGAAAGACATTTTTAATCTTCTTTTCACTGAGCTTGGAGGATCAATTACAAACAAAAACACACCTCCCAAGCAGAGCAAAATGTCCCTCGCATCCCTCACACCTGCTGTTAGCAGGGACAGCCATGCACAGGTACCTGCTAGGAACTTACAGAAATCTCTTCCAGGGGAGACAGGCTGCTTTGGGGTAAGTGACTCTCCTGATGGTCCAGGAAAATGAACAATCAGATGAAACAGAACTACCACATCTACAAAATGGGCGTGCAGCAGATTCTCACTGGCTGGAGTCCGTGTCCAAACACCTGCTTTCTAAAGCTTGTTTTCAGCTATGTATAAATGATCGCAGAGAAATAAAAATCGGATGCTATCAAAAGTAAAAAAATATGTTTGGAAGCTCTCTCATAATTTATGCAGGAAAAATTTTATTGCTTCTAGAAGTGATTTTTGTTGCATCTCTATCAAAAATGAGTCTGTGGAGACAGTAGAGGACTGTGTCTGAGGTGTCTCAAAGAGTCTTCCTTGTCCACACCAAAGAGTCTTCCTTGTCCTTGCCTCTCATTCAAACAAAAACCGAAACAAAGATTTTTAGATCTTATTTTCCAGTTACAAAATCTTACATTTTCCATTGTATTACGGAGGCTGACATCTTTTGTGTGTTCCTTTAATGCTCACTACTTTGTGTTTCAGAGAATTACTGTCACTTTTCTTTATGGAGCACCCAGATAAGGACTGTGAGAATCAGAGCTCTGCATGCACAGGGACACATCTACTCCTTCCAGAAGAAACCCTTGCAGTCGCCTTCTGGATGCTCCACTTGGTGGAAGGAAAGACAAAATAAATGTTTGGTGCCGCATCAGTGTAAGAGCAGCTGAGAAAAGAATTCAAGAGCAAATGCAAGACAGACCGCGTCGCCGACGATCAGGCAATGCCATCGAACACAAATCTCAAAAAGTAAGGTGGGGGGGGGTTTGGTACTGAGAATCAAGCTGTGGACGCTAAGCTTGCCAGTCAGGCACCATGATGCTGAGTTCTATCCCTGGCCCTGAACCCAGATCTGAAACAAAGAAGAACCACGCCCACTGCATAAAGTTTCCACTGACACCCACTTCTGCAGTGTCGCATGTGCTCAGGTGAAGGACAGAGAGAAGCCGGGAGTGGAGAACCCATCCTGAGATGCTTCCTCAGCAGCCTTTCATGGTTCCTCCTCCTTTCCTGGTTCCCCTGAAGTCCCCATTATTGAAATCACAATAGCAAGTTCTATCTGCCCTAATTGAATAAAGATGTCAAATTATTTATTCACCACAAAGACATGTCTGAGTCTCAGCTGGCTTGTGCCAGCACAGCCACACAATAGCCAAGGCCTGACGCTGGAGTTTGGAGCAGCCTTTTCCCTGGGGCCCCAAGGCCTCCGAACCACTGCCCCAGCCCCACCCAGGAGCGCTCAGCATGCAGCGCGGCCTCCTTCCTGGGGCTCTGCTCCAGCCCAGTGGCTGACATGCATTTGCCATGGTCAGGCACCCGGCCCCAGTGGTGGTTCAATGTGTTTAACATTATTCCTGACTCAAGGCAAGCACTGTTCCCCCAGAAAGCTTAAAGAGGAGAAAACCTCTCGTTTTTCCAAGTTTCCTCAGCCCATGAATCTGCGAGCATGAAAATATTCAGTAATCAAAGACCCAGCAGATCTGATTGAGGAAAACAGGTCGGGACGGGGCGTTTGCTGAGTGACCTGCTGGAGGATGATGGCCGTCTGCAGAGAACTGCAGCGTGCGGCCTCCTGGCCGCGTCCTCTCCCATCCTCCAGAGTGAGCATGCTCTCCTTGTGGAGCTGCAGTCTGCCCATTTACCAGTCTGTTGCTCTGATGAGATGCGGAAGTCCTGGAGATGCAAGAGCAGTTGTAGGCTTTCCAGATGTCCAGGGCTCCACACACCATCTCCCCATGTCGAGTTCTTAATACTCAGTAAGAACCCAAAGTGAGTCAGAAATTGTGGTGGTGAAAGTAGTGCTGCTCTGTGCCTGGAGTGCCAGAGAGAGCTCTCCTCCATGAGCAGATGACGGGCAGCTTCTCTAGCTTTCTGAAAACATTACCCTGAGTACTTAAAAATTCTTCTGTAATCTTGTTTGTGTATGACTTTGCTCCACTAGAATATAGAGATAGTTTATTTAGGAAAATAGTGACATTTAATGCTTTTCTATGTTTTTACAAATCTAAGATTAGGAAAAAAACAAGAGATTGCATCACCTCCCTATATGCACAGGAGTGCAATCTTTCCCTTACCTCAGCTATCCCCAAAACTTTCAACAGAAAGGAAGCGGCTCCCATTCTGGGACTCTAAAGTGTTGAAATTTGAAAGTGTAACTCCAAAAGACCACTACCTTCTAGTTTAGCAAAATTCTGCGCATTGCTTGAATAATTTTGGGAAAAATAATTCTCCTTTCCGCTTACCATTGAGGCATAAGGTCTGGATTCTACCCATGCTGATCAGGCAGGAAGAATTCACAGGAGCAGCTTTCCACTGTGATGACACCTGGAGCTGGGGGGGCACCAAGGAAAAGGGTTTATTTAACTCACAGTTTCAGAAGTGGGAAGCCCCAAAGTACAGCGTCAGCTCCCACCACAGGGCCCCTGGAGAGTCCTACTGTGGGCCGAGGCATCGTGCAGAACTGCAGGCAAGGAGGAGAATTGAAATGGCAAGACAGGAGCCAGAGGGACAGGGAAGATCCAGCCTGGCTCTTTTGTAACAATCCTCTCTAAGAACTAACCAGGGTCATGTAAGATCTCCACCAATCCCTTCCAAGGCCCACATTGTGGATGATGTAATTCCACCCTGCTATTCCTAACTTTAACGAAAATATTCTGTCACTTCCCAAATGACTGCCACTATGAGGACAAAGCTCAGTCTCTTGGGGCTATGTTCCAGCAAAGGCAGACAGTAAGTGGTATCTTCTACCTGCCTCTTCTGCACTTACAGAATGGAGGCCTGGTGGGAATGAGGCTGCACTTGTGTGGAGAGGTCAGAGCCATGAGCCCTGAGCTCTGGACAGGATCGTGCATTTCACTCAAAGATGAATGGAGAGTGGGGACCAGATGTGAGAAGGTGGGAAGTTGTCTGGGTCGAAAGCTCCGTCAGAGTCTGTGAGGACCCAGGCAAGGGCAGTGGGACATTTCCTCATGATGGTGAGAACAGGAAGGCTCTGAAGAGCTGGCTGTAGGAGGCTGTGGCATGCTCAGTGCCCTGGAGGCACCACCCGTATCTAGCAAAGGAGGTTTCCTGTCCTTATACCAGAGCACAGAACAGTAAAAGAGCATGAGGCAGAGACCGCTCTGCTGAAGAGACTCAGGATGCCACCAAGGCCCAGCAGTAGCAGCAGTAGTGGGGGAGGATCTGAAGAGTGGCCCTCGAGAGGTCTTGTCCATGAGCAGAAGGTACCGCAGGAAGCAGAGGGCTGATGACGCTATGCAGAGGGGTCACCTGCTCTGCGAATAAGAACAACGCCATGATCAGTCAGTAGGGACATTCACGTACCCACCAGGCGCAGCAGTCGGAACAGCTCCATGGAGGTCCATTTGGTCCCAAACAGAAACCAGGTAGCATTGTGTTATGAGGCCATAGTGCAGCTGAAAGTGCTGAGACACGCTCCGGTGTCTGTCACAGTGCAGCCCACAGGGAGGCTTGGCGCCTCTGGAATCCCAGCTGGAGGGGCCGGGAGAACCATCTGGCTCCATCTTCCCACTGTGGCAGTGAGGCCAAGCGAGCCCTTCAGCTTCCTGGAACCAGCTACACAAGTGCAATTGGCCTGTCTTGCCTCCTGCTGGGGGCTCTCCTCATAGCAAGCTGGTTTGGCCATTGTAAATGATGTAGATGAAATTTATTAAAAATTATGAGAACAGTTTTTGTAGCTCACACCTTGTCAAGTATTTAATCCAGCTTCTGTATGCCTAGGATGAGCCACTGTGCTGGGGTAG
This sequence comes from Octomys mimax, assembly GCA_002564305.1. Classification (NCBI taxonomy): domain Eukaryota; kingdom Metazoa; phylum Chordata; class Mammalia; order Rodentia; family Octodontidae; genus Octomys; species Octomys mimax. The sequence continues at coordinate 18,599 of NDGM011199629.1, read as the reverse complement.
GTCTGGGAAGCCCCCAGAGGTCCAGCGCCAGCGGGGTGCCCTTGGGCTTGGATGCCTGGGTGGTGGCGGAACCTTGAGGAGCAGAGGCCTCACAGGAAGCTCCAGGGTGATTGGTGGTGAAAGCCCAGCTGAGGGGGGCGAGGGGGGCATTGCTGCGCCCTGCCTGTGCTCTCTACCTGGAAGAGCAACCTGGCCACAGGCTTCAAAGCAATGTGGTCAGGTACCATGGACAGAGATGACCTGAACCCTGAGCCAACACGGGTCTTTGCTTTTATAAATTTACTCTCGTGGAGACTTCTTGCAGGAGTGGAGAGCTGACTAACAGTGGGCAAAATGAAAGGTCGTAGAAACTGTCCATCTTGAGTCATGAAATGGGCAGGTTTTCAATGGGTGCCAGCCAACCGCAGGGAGAATTCTTCAAATAGCCTCAGGACCTCATACTGCATCTGCTGTTCATGACATCAGTGGAGGCTACTAACTGAATATTTGACCTGGGATCAGTAGCAGGCCCCATATTTCCTCCTCTGAATCAGCTGTAGATGCCAGCAGAGCCCTACTTTGCAGATGGGAAACAGAGGCACAGGAAGGCCAAGACGCTCTTTGAGAGTCTTTAGTCAGCAGAAGCAGCTCTGAGATGTCAACTCAACTTGCTGGATTCTGAAGTCTGTGGTTTATGCCACAAATTTGCAAGAGCCCCAGGAAAGCTGTGGCTGGACGATGGGAGAAAACACGAGGGGCTGTTTCTCTAGGTATCACCAAAGTGATACAGCAGAAGAGGGGCCAAGTGTCTCGATTTATCAAATGAGGAAGCAGGTAAGAGGACACCGAAGCAGCACAGAGGGGGGACAATGAACCCCACAGGAGGTGGGGCGTCTCATTACAGCTGCAATGCCTGGAGGCTGCAGTGGGCCACTTAGCAAGCTTGGTGCGCTAGCCCAGAGCAGGCCTCTTCCCTGAGAGAGCAAGGACGCTGCCAAGAGATTCAAAAGAAGCTGATTTCAAGGTCTTATTTTTTGTTTGTGTGTTTGTTTGTTTTGCTTTTGCTTATTTTGTTTTAGATAGAATAAAAAATAACTTAAAAAACATTAGACACAAGACAAAATTTCAAAAACTGAGGTGATCAGAATTCAGCAATGGTTTTTATATTACATGTTGTCTTTGAAGTAGTTGTTCAGATTACCAGATATAAGCATGCAAAATTGGTTAAAAAATGTATTAAATGTTCCTTTCAATAGACCAATAAAAATTAATAGTGCAATTATCTTAGCTAATCTATTCCTGTATCTATATCTATATCTATACCTATGCATATGTCCATGTCTATGCCCATCCCTATGCCTATCCCTATGTCTGTCAATAGATAGACACATATTTTCCTTGGTTTTTTTTTGGTTCTCCTTTCCTTCATTCCAGTTCTTTCTTCCCTTTAAAATAGCTCATTTCCTTTTCACAGTGTCTGTTGTACCTTTCAGATTTTTGTTTTACTCTTTCAGGTTCTTACACTAGGGAAACAATATCATGTTTACACATATGGGTCTGATCTATTTCACTTGTGAGTATGACCTCTACTTGCATCCATTTACCTATAAAAGCTTTGAGTTTATCTTTCTTTATAGCTGAGTAATAAATGCTGGAGGGACTGTGGGGAATAAGGAACCCTTCTCCACTGTTGGTGTAGACTGTAGAAATCAGTTTGGAGGTTTCTCAAAGAACTACAATTAGAGGTCCCATCTAACCCAACTTTAGGGGTATTTTTCTAGAAGAACTGAAAATATCAAAGTACAATGATATATATGCACCTGTGTTTATAGCAGCACAATTTGTCATAGTTAAATCTTGGAAGCAATCCAAATGTCCATCAACTGAGGCGTGGATAAAAAAGATGTGGTATTCTGATTTCAGTTTTTATTATATAGCTTTTACTAATGAATTTATTTTTATGTATTTGGTACAGCGTCTCACTATACAGCTTGGACTCTTAATGATCCTCCTGTCTCAGCTTCCCCAGTGCTGAGATTATAGGCATGCCCCACCATGCTTGGAGTTGGTCGCTGGCTCAGAATACCATGTGGTACCAGGAATCGAACCCCGGTCCCTGGGCTTGCCTGAGCAGGCACTTGGGCCACTGAGCTATCTCGCCAGCCCTAAATAGCTTTTGGAGTGTAACTGGTGTAGAAGTCTCCTGAAATTTCAATTCCTGAGAATCTTGATTTAGTTATGAGGCACTGTCACCCCCCAAGGACAATGACATAAAGAGAAGTTTCCCTAGCGAAGGAGCTTCCTCTCTTAACCCCCTTCTTAAACACTGAAGAATAATTTAGCCAGTGCACTTGATCCACCCAGCTAGGGCCAGCTGGCCTGCAGCACACACTTCGGCCAGGAGGGCCTAGGAGTTCAGGCCAGCCATACGTGGAGCCCCCTCTTCCAACACTATCTGTCCTGGGTGGTGGGTCGTGAGGGCACCTGTCTGTTCTTTCCGGTGCTCTTCAGTCATGAAGTCACTGCAGGTGCCTGGATGTCCCCTCTACCAGGGACAAAACCTTCTCCAACTTCCTGAATCTGCCTGGAGAGGCTCCCGGAAGCCTGGACCCATGGTGGTAGCTGCTGGAAACAGATCAGGCAAGGGAGCTCCCCAGAGTCTGGGGGCATAAACAATTGGCACAGGAAGGTGCTGAGAGACCACTGTGTGGGTTTTACTAGAAAACAAGGATTTATAAATCTTTGAAATGGGAACAGTGCCATTTCTGTGATGCAGTCTGCCCTGACTGCCAAGGATGGAATGGAGCCACTGTGGTCGCTGATGGAGAACAAGAGGACATGGTGTGGATAAGGACCACCAGAAGTAGGAGACCACACAAAGGAAACACACAATATAGATTGAGAGCCAGATAGCACAGTACTGGGTAAGCCATCAAGTTTCAAAAGTCCCCTGTAAGCAAAGGAGCTAATTTTTAACTTGCATTTTTAGAATACAAATTCATCAGTACTTGCAGGCCCCCACTTTGATAAGTAACCACTGACTGCTGAAAAGTTAAAGATAAAGGAAACAAAAATATGGGAAAAAATATGTATGAATGTACAATAAACAGGAAGTAATTAGAAGCCATATGTTGGGCTGGGAAGATGGCTCAGTAGAATAAGTGCTTGCCTGGCAAGCTCAAGGGCCTGAGTTCAATCCCTGATTCCTAAAAAAAAAAAAAAAAGAAGAAGAAGAAGAAGCCATATGTTTTCAAAGCCTGCTGCTTTAAGACTTCAAATATGGGGCCAGGGAGATAGTTCAGCAGCACAGTCTGCCTGGCAAGCACAAGGCCCTGGGTTAGATCCCTGGTATCAAAGAAAAAGAATTCAAATATGGATTGTTTAAAGGAACACTCTTATTTTTAGAGTAAAATATAAGATTGAAAAAAATTCAGGTGTGCTGGCATAGTTGTGACAACATGGTAGAGCAGGTACAGTGATCTCCAGAATTTAGGAGTGAAGCTAACTTAATGGAGCGTGAGCACTTTAAAAACAGACTTAAACACACACACACACACACACACACACACACCATACAGCATAGGACATATGTCTGAACTGAACGGGAAAGGATGTTTAGAGTAAAATCATCCTTCTTTAATGTTTGTAGTACAGAAATCCTTACTCTCTCTGGCTGCAGTAAAAATATTCTAAACATAAAAACAGCTTCAGTGTCCTGAAATATTTTTGAAATATCGTCCTTATCACTTAAAATCTTCTAGAATATTATTTTGTATATATACTATTCCATTTCATGTATATATCCCTTAGTGAATCAATTTCCTAATTATCCGATCCTTAGCTTGCTTGTTGTCCCAGGATTACCAGTATGCTCTGATGTGTACCACTGTGTTTAAATCCATGCATGATTTTGTCCCTGTAGCAAAAGCTTGAATTTCTTAGAAAAGGCCAAATATATTTTAAAACATCTGATGTCGCACTGATAAAAATTACCGTCAAGAGTGTTGAGCCCAGAACACCGCTGCCACCCTTGGGCCGGTCCTCCCTGGCGTTCTACACATGCAGGGCTCCTGATTTTGTTCAACATGAGTTCACCGGGAGGGAATGTAATCTCTTTGTGTTTAGTTACTAGTACAACTCACCGCAGTTATTGGGCATTTTCATGTGGTCCTTCATGAGTTGCCTGTCTGTAGCTCAGCTTAAAGTCCCCCCTTAGTGATGAGAACGTTTGTTTCCTCTGTAGTGACCTTGGGAGTCTCCACACAGGGGTGATTTCTCTGATGCCCCCAACATGTGGCCACTGTGTTTCCAATACGGATCCCAACCCAAGCTTGCTGTTTCTCTATCTTCTGCTTCACTCACTTCTTTCCTTTCTACGTGCACTTATTGAATGGTTTACCATAAAACCTCTTGAGATGGAAGGAGAATTTATTTATTTTCATCGTTATCAGCATGCCAGGGTTCCCATCTGCTTGGTTCACCATCACTGTAGAGTTGGGAACATGGGTGCAAAAACAAATCATTCTAAAATTAATTAATAGGCATATAGGGATGTGACACCTTGCAATTGTCCTTGGAACCACAAGTTCAGCTCTTATCCCCATTTTTTAGCAAGACTGATTTAATTTCTAACTCAGTATGGAAATTTCTACAGGTAATCTTGCATATGTGTCCTATATACTTCCATTCTTTTAAAATCTCATGGAATTACAAGTTCATTGATTTTTGCCCTAAAATAGCCAGCAATGTTTCTGTAGATTTCAGCATGGAGTGATGACAGTTCTGTACTAGAAATTTTTTCCAAGAGTGTGATGGTTCTAACTCTATAGAGCTTAATTTTGTTTACCTTTTTTCCTCTGCTAAGTGATCAGTTTCTCAAGATTGCCTCCTACTTGGGTCTGCATAGCACTCACAAGTCTGTCCCAAACTAGTTCTTTACAATAAAGTGAAAAATAAGACCCTTACGGTGCTGAACCTCATTAGATACTACCTCTGCCTGGGGGGCAGAGTCACCCTCTGCTGCCACGGGACGGGGGTGCCATGGGACATGTGGCGCTTGTGGCCTGACCCAGTGGATGTGTGTCTGCATTGCACACCAGCATGGGCGGCCCCCAGCTGGGGGACGTCTTGTAGGGCACAGACTGAGTGCTCTCTCGAAGCGCAGACATGGCGAGTGCAGGGTGCAATCCAGGACTGCGAAGGTCTGAAGGCAGCTGGGGAAACTGTGGGAACCTGCTTGGATCTTGGAAGAGAAAAGGTATCAGTGGAAGGATGAGCAACAGGCAAATAGCGCCTTTGGCCAGGATTGCGGCACCAGTGCTGCCTTCAGGCGTGGAAGGGTGTGAACTGGTCAAGGAAGATGGGCATGTGCAGGGAGCTTGCTTGGGCAGAGGGTGGCTGACCTACGTGTGCAATGTCTATATGACCCTACAGTTGCTTCAAAAGAACAAAGGTTGGACACCGTGTCCAAGGGTGATTCAATCTATCATTCTCAGAGGAGGCTACCCAAGATAATCTCTTGCCTTATCAACTTCAGTCTCCTTATCAGTAAATCCGGAATAGTAGCTCTGTCACAGGGCTGTTCTCAGGAATAAATAATATATAAGCTCTCTTGGATTGTTGTGTGAATTGTGTCCTGCCTAGATAGGAAGATAAAAACAGAGAGGGGCAGGAAGCAGGGTAGTTGGCTGAACTTGTCTAATTTCATCATTGCCATCTGAATGATTTAATCCCTCAAATGTATTCAAATTCTGAATATTGTTTCAGCTGAAAACAGGATAATAGCTGAACTCCTGCTTCAGAAGACAGAGTTAAGATTTCAGTTGACTATTCTCTAGGGGTCTTTAGTAATTTTCAAAATCTCATAAATGTTCAGACACTGTAGACAACTCTCTCACTACTGTTCTCTAGCCATCTGCCCTCTAAGCAGGACTCATTTAGCATTTGTTTAAAATGAGCGATGAACGTGAATGGCCAGGATAGTACCTGAGGCCTCAGAACATGGTGAGCCCGTTACCACCATCCTTCAGTTAGACGCAGTAAATAAGTAAAGCATGCAATGCTGCAGGTGAGAGCAGAGCCGTGGGGACCACGGCAGGGAAGCACACCAGCTGCCGGAGAACCTAAGGACTTCACTCTAGGGCAGAGCTTTGGGGACATGACCAAATCTCCAGTCACCCCACGGATCAGGGAGCTGGGGTACAAGGCTGCTGGACCACACAAAGTGAGACACTGGCCTCTTTGGGGACACAGTGCTTCACTGAGGAGAATCCACAGCAGTGGGGGACAAAAATGAACTCCTCAGACCTGCTGGCCAGTCCTGTCAGCCCTGCCTCTCGGCGCATCAGCCCTGCCTGAGAGACCTCAGCTTTGCTCCCAGAAGCTGGATCTGCACCAGGCTCATGTCAGCAATACCAGTTCCCAGGCAGCATTCCAGACCTTCTAATTCGGGATCAGATTGAACATGGTCCCCCGTGACTGTGCATGTGAACACAAGGGCCCCTGCGGTACAAGGTCTCTTTACTCTAGGTCTGACCCATCTCAGTCATGGCTTGGCATCTCAGTCATGCTCACCGTGCTGGGGGAGAGCAGTGCCACAGCTCGGCAGCAAGTGGCGTTTGCGCAGCCTCTTCCCACGTGAGTCCCAAAGCAGTCCATGCAGAAAAGCCTGCAGGGCTTAGGCGTAACCGCATCTCCCTGGACTGGCCTCCTCTCTTCCCGTTAGAAAGGAGGAATAGGTCCAAGGTCCACCATGCACAGCACGAAATGAGAACTGATGCAATGTCATATTCTCTGAAAATACAAAAGAATGAATATTAAAAGTTCTGACGTGAAAATGATAACTGTGTGGCGCAGTAGATTAGTTGATCAGCTGGATCTGCTCCTCCATAATGTGTGCGTATTTCACCAGATCAGGCTGCACATCCTAAGTATATGCTGTTGCCACCACTTATAAAATAAAAGAAGTGTCCCATATAGGGAGAATCAAGGAGAGGACTTCCCTGTCGGGCTGTCCTGGGCTGGGGACCAACTGCAGACACGGCAGCCTCTGCTTCGCTGTAAGTGATAGTTATCTGCAATTCCTCCCGACTTTCTTCTCCTGAAAACCTTGAGCACTCGTGGATGCTCCACCGCCACATCGCCGCCTGCCGACATTTGAGCTGCTTCTGAGCACTAACCTTCCTGCATCGCAGAGCGCTTGCTGCCCGAAGCCCCGCTTCCCGGAGCAGGGGATCCTGGAACTGGGAACTGAGGCGCATCCTACACCCTAAACACCCCAACTTATGCTTCATTGTTTTAACATATTACTCACACTGTGGTCTGCCATTTCAGAAAACAGCCATTCCTCAAAGAAAATCACAAAATGCATACATACTACGTGACCCAGCAGTGCGACATAAAGATTCGTATAAGAAGTCCATGGCAGTAAACAAACACTGCCAATCAAGCAAATTCCACTTGCTGGTGATCAGTGTGACCGGGTGATGGAATAGTACTCAGCAATGAAAAGGAAGGAACTGTTGGCAATCAGAGGCACTGGTGAATTTCCAAAGTAGGATGGTTACTAAAGGACCAGGCAGAAAGGCCTGCAGGCTTTGCCCTGCCATCTGCAGGAAATTCTAGGACAGGGAGAACTGCGGCAGGAGTGAGCAGCTGAGTGGTTTCCAACTGGTCGGAGAGGGATAAACAACAGGAAGCTCACGCAGCTGTCCGGAGAGGAGCATGGGCTGCGCCTTGTACAGATCCCAGGACGCCCCAAGCCCCACCCTGTAAGGGCTAAACGTGGTCATATATGGATGCAGGCCAATGAAGCTGGGTAAAGTAGTGTACCGATGAACCCCACCGAGGGTCAGATGGTGTGGGTTCTAGATTAAGAAAGTTCTCTAACTTTTTTTTTCAGCAAATAAACAAAACGGGTAAGCAGGGCAAGTGCTTCCGCGCAGGGGCCGCTAGTGAGGTCGCCGGGAGCCGCGGGTGTTTCCAGGCGGGGCGGAGAGCGCCGCAGTCAGAGCTGAGGAAGGGGCGTGGGGATTTGGTGAGCCCAGGAGAAGGGCAGAGAGGCGCTCCGTGGCAGCGACCCTTGCTGGGAGACCATGGGACACTGTCCCTGTCGGAGAGCATCGCGTCCTCTCTGCACCGAGGTGTGAGCTGCTCCGCTGTCTGTCCCCACGGAGCGACTCCGTGTGCAGCGGCCTCGAAGGGCAGAGCTCGCCGGGCCGATCCCTCTGCCCCTGGTGCGTGTCGCCGGCCCTCCCAGAGGTGCTGAGGACATTAGGAGTCCAAGGCATGCGCTTCAGCATGCGCGCTCCGGGCCCCGGCCGAGGGCAGCCCGTGGGGTGCACACCTGGGAGGAAAAGGCCTCACCCTGCGGGGACCCCCCGGGCCGCCCCCTTCTGACACAAGCCGCGGCTCTGTGGAATCTGCAGCTCAGCCTTGCTCTCAGAGCTCCACCCAGGCAGCGGCCCCAGAGCTCCTTCCCCGACGACAAGGGCTGAGGGCAGGGTCCTCGCCTCCTCACAGCCTCACACGCGCCTGGGGGAGCCGGGCTTCCTTCTATTCGTGTCAGCAACTGAGCTGAGAGAACGTCGGAGCCGCTGGGCGGACTGCGAGGAAACACGGCAGCCAGGCCTGAGCGCTCAGGGCTCCGCGCGTTTCATTTCCCACAAGGCAGTCCACCTAGAAAGTCCTAAAAAATAAGTTTTTGTTTCTTTTGACATGTCATTTCTTTAAGCAGGCTTCTTAACTCGCCGCTCGCCTGACCCGCTCGGTAGCGGAGACAATTCATTTCTTATGCAGCCTGACAAGAAGATGCTGGTCTATGGCACTGCATATCTTGGCTTCATTATTGCCTCCTAGCAGAGACTCGAAACTGTAATGTGTGAGAAGTAAAAGGTGCCAACATGACATTTACTACCGCTAATATGAATCTGATTAATTCTCCGACAAGAGACATCCTCTTAACTCTTCGCGCTCCTCCAGGAGCCAGCCGGCAGGAAGCAAAAGCAGCCACCTTCTCGGATCACCTGGACCAGAGCATTCTTGGGGGGACAAAATGACAAGGTTAACGCTTCCCTCACAGCATGGCTGCAGACGCTGGGCGGAAGGGGACTCCCCAGGCCACGGGAGGGTCGCGGCTCCTCGGGCCCTAGAGCCCTGTCGTGGGAGTATGGCTTTAGTCCTGTTATCTACTTCCTGCCACTGTTCTTTATCACCCTGAGGCCTCAGGCTGGGTGTTCAAAAATGATTCCACATTTCAACAGTCCTGTACTTTGAATTGCTATTAAAAAGAAAATGTCGAAAGACAATCTGCAGCCTTCACTACCGGGCTGCTACGCTACAGAAACACACCCCAAATCCTGACCTTAGGGTCCAGCAAGCAAGCAAGTAAGCAAGCAAGAGCTACAGGCAGTTGGGTGAGAAATCCTGCTGGCAACAGAAAAAACGAAACTCACCTCTCACACTGCACCCATCTTGTAGAAGAAATTTTCTTTATGGGAAAACTGTTTCTGCTGGGGTTTTGTGTTTATTCATTTGCTTTTCTTATTTAACTCCTATACTTCTCTTTACAGCATTCACATCTGAAAATTCTTATAAATCTAAAAAGTCCTTTTATCTCTCGGGATCTACAGGCCATAAATCTTTGAGTTTCAAAACATGATTACAAAGTAATCTCTCCAAAGCTTTGCCTTCCCTTACTGACAAAATAAATTCTCGTATTAATTTTCCTCATTGAAAGCTAAATATTGATGTTCCTCCATTTGGCTTCCCGTCCATGTCAAACATGGAGAAGCTGTGAAAAATACCATAAAATGTGGAGTGTCGCGCATTAATAGAAAAAGTGTTTTCATCAACACAGAGAGAGAGAGAGAGAGAATATTTTTCATCAACATATACATACAGAGAGGAAAGAAAACCAAGCAATTAGAATCAGTCCCATTTGATTACGTCTCCCTCATCTCTTCCTGTCATGCTTTGCACCATGTACCTCAGAAAATCAGCAGTTTTGATGAACAAAACTACATTTTTGAAGGGGGTTAAAAAATTAATTTCATTCAGTCTTATAAAGAGAAGTCCAAGGTTGCTATGGCTTAGTAAACACTGTTCCCCTTGGAATCATCATCCGTCTCACCCCAAGGCTGGCCGGGTGGATGACTGTTAAATATTTCTGGCAATTTCTTGATGGTGAGAGAACTCTGGTTTCCCACCCAAGTGGGAGAACTGGTCGAGAGAGGAGGTGGAGGGGGAAGGACTGAAGCTCTCTTGCCCGGGCTGCTGGGGACTGGCAAGATGCTGGGGGCCTTCACTTTGCAAATCTCAAGACTACAAATAACAGGTCAGGGATTTGAAAGTGAGCACAGAGGAGCCCGGGCAGGAGTCACAACTGCTTCTGGTGGCTGAGTTCAGGTTCTGAAAGAAGCTTTTGTGTGTGGAGCTGTAAGGGGTTCCCAGGGGTGAGGGCAGCCAGTGGCTCCCAGGTCCCAGGCCTGTCCCTAGAGCTGCTCTCTGACTTGACATGGGCTTTTCTCTGCCTCTGTTGGCTTGTGCCAGGGTGACCAAGGAAGGTACCCTTTTGTGCCTTTCTTTGCTGGTCTTTTCCTGAGCAACACGGGGGTGGGGGAAAGGTGCTCCTTGACTACTGGTGCTGACAAAAATTAAAGAGCAGTTCTGTTTCCATATTCAAAAACTCTTCTCGTTGAACAGAGTCCAGAAATCTGCTGGTTCAATTTCTCCTTCCCATCTGTCTTTCTCTCAGTGGCTATATTTGTTAATATTTCCTCAAGCAGACTGCTGCACTGCCCTTGCCGTGCTAGAGAAAGGGTGGAGATTGATCATTTCTGCAGGGCAGGATGGAGAGACGTTGACTTGGGGTAGGGGAGGTTCCTGTGTATGTACTGGCTTCCTATGCAGAGAGACAAAACTTCCAGGAAAAGCAAAGAGAGCGCAAGAGAGGGAGGGATGAAAAGGGGTAGAAAAGAGAAAAGAAAAGCCAGGACTCAAAATGTAAGAACAACTCAGGTCGCTGGAGGAGGGGCAGTGGCCGCTGGGATGCAGGAGAACCACCAGCCCACTTATCTGTCTTCTCCTTTGGCACGTGAAAACTCCCAGCTCAGCACGCCATATGTCAAATCTATCATTTCGAATGTCAGCAACCATTATTCCCTCTTTTGTCACCAGTTTTGACCAAAGGATGAAAAATTGCTGTCTTACTCTGACAAAATTATGGCTGGAGGGAAAGAAAAAGGGCAAGTCCAGGAGAGAGGAGGAAGCCAAGGTGAACCGGGGGAGGCTCTCCTCCGATTAGGTGTGGGTTAAGAGAATATTGATCCATGTGCTAAAAACTGTTGATCTCTTGGAGCACAGGATGACAAATGGTGACAAAAAAAAAGAAAGAAAGAAAGAAAGAAACAGAGAAAAACTAGAGCGTCTCCAAGGACATTTGAGCCGCAGTGAGCTCTCTTCTCATATTTGTTAGGTTTGTGGGTTTCTGCACTGGGGATTTCAACAAAAATAAGCAAATATTAAGCTGAAATAGAGCAGCCTGAGAAGTGAGAGGAAAAGCCCTGGAGGAAGAGCCGCCAAGAGCCAGGCAAGGTGGGCTTGCTAAACTGCAGGAGCATGGAAAATATCAAGTGCTGCTTGTCCCAGCCCGGGAGCAGGACTTTTTTCTTTCATTTAGTATATTTAGTGCTGGATGTCACAAGAAAGGGAAAAGCATTTTTGTCCAAAGAGGTATCTTTAATTATGACAGGATAGGCATTTTTGTAAAAAAAAAAAAAAATCAAACCACATATAAGTGTGATGCTGATGTTCAGAAACCCACAAATGAAAGGAAATATAGAGGTTTGTGTTCATTAAGCAAATACAGTATGACGAGGCATAAATTCAAATTGGAGGGTTTGAGTAATTTTTCCCAACTGTAGAAATTGAACTCCAAATATGGCCAAGCAAGTAGAGGGCACAAAACACCAATTACTTGCTCTACCTTCACCAAGAATGTAGGATTATGACTCAGAGCGGGGACCCTGGCGCTGCCACCCTGGCTGGAGTTGCAGCCGCTCCACCCACCATGCATGGCTTCCGATTAGTGCTGAGGCAGTGCAGTCCCCGGTTGCCTGCACTGTGAGCTCATCTCACAGTGCTGTGTGACAAGCCAGTCAGTGCGCCTGGGGGAGGCACTTGGGAACGTTGCTGCTGAGGTAGCGCGGAGTGCTATCTCTCTTTTCATATTTGCAGATTTCCTCTCGAAAACCCCACCTTCTGTCCATTCTCTTGCTACACAGGCCCCGAGTTTGGCTCAATCCCTCCTGGAAGGTCATGTGTGCAGTTGGCCTGCGACAACATGGCCTCCTCTTCCTGAAGTGGTCTGAGCAAGTCCCGTCCTCCCTCAGGCCTCCCTGTACTGCTTCCAGATGACTGGTGACTGCATTCCCTCCAAGACTTGTGTGACTCCATTTCTTTTTTTTTTAATTTATTTTTTCCATTTCTTTAAAGAACTGCGTGAGAGTAACTTGACACCCTTACTGTCCTTTTGGAGTAAAGTTAAGACTATAGAGTGTCCACAAGGAAACTCGGAAGGGACAAGCGAGCACGGGGCCCTCTCAGCCTGTGTCCTGAGGGCCAGCAAGCCCAGGCGTGAGTGCAAAGCTCCAAGGCTGCGGCCAGCCTCTTCCTCCAGACCGTCAAGCAGTTCGCAACCACTGCTGGAATCGCATGCGGGTTTGTAAAAGCACCTGACTCAAGCACTAGGCTACTGTGTTCACAGTCAAGAGGTACCTTCGGGCCCAGTGACGACCGCCAGATCCTCAGAGAAGCCTGCATTTGCATACAATGCTGCCGTCTGAGCTGCAGAACCGGGTATGATTACTAATGCACCAACCGCACTGTTGGAGTGTAACCCTTGAAAAGTATTTGCTGGATGACATAAAAGGCAAAATGACAGTCGGGGCTGGGCGCAGCGTACAGCATCCCCAGCTTCCCCCGCGCTGCTGAGAGGACATAAAGAACCACACCACTGATCAGGTAATAGCTGCCTTAAAATCATCTCTTGGGGACACCTTCAGGCCCATGTTCATTGCGGCACAATTTGTAAAGGCCAGATCTTGGAAGCAGCCCATGTGTCCATCAAGGGAGCAAATAACGAAAATGTGTTTTATGCACAGCGGAGCATTGCTTTGCTCTGAAGAAGGATAAACTTGCGGCGTTTCTGGGAGAGCGGACGCACTCTGAGCCCATGGTGTGAAGTAGAACAAACCCGGCACAGGAGCTTAAGTAATGGACGGCGTCTCGCATTTAAGGAACCCAAATGATGAAGGAAGAGCAAAATGAAAGGTAGACGGTCGGAAGTGTGGAGAGTGACATTCGCAGGTGGAAAAGGGAACAGAGATGCCGGAGGTGGGGGCAGGGCAGGGGAGGAAGGAAGGCGGCCCCACGCCCCGCGGGTAAGCGCGTGCGCGTAATAAGGGCTGACCGGAAACCTTCACGACCCAGCTAGCGCGGGGGGACTTGTCCAAGGAGCGCGGACTCTTCGGACTGCTTGTGCCCTTTCTCTTTTGCCAGGGCCAGTTAGAGGAAGCACACGTCCCCGGTTGAATCAGAAGGAGAAAAGTTGCTACCTTCCTTTCTTGTTCCCACAAATGTTGTTCTTACCTATTCATTTCTTCCTTTGAAATAAAACAAAAGTTAAGGACCTCGGTGCAGAAAGTGAAGCCAATCTGTGTTACTCCTCTGTGCAGATTAGGCGTGAGCTGCTTGTACCCTTACACACTTTCAAGAACAGGTTCAGTTCATTTCCAACTGTTTTTAATTCTCACTCAGAATTTAGTGCCCATTGTAAGTGAAACCATCACAGAAATAAATTTCCAAGCTTCAGTCCCCCGGATATGTCTTCATGAATTGACGCTCAAAAGAGCAGTTCAATGCTTCCGAGTGACATGGTGAGAGGAGCGCAGAGCTCGCAGCGAGGACGACTTCTGTCCCAGGCGCCGAGCTTTGCTTCCTGCGCGTGCGATCTTTGCTTGTGTAATTTCAGGCAAGTGACTTAGTCACACTGCTTCTACTCTACTCACCTGTAAAATTCGCCGTTCGTGTAGGATTCGCAGGGCTGCCTCCCAGCGAGGTCGGCGTGGGACAGGAGAAGCATCCGGCTCCGCGCAGCTCGCCGCCCCCAGCTCGCCTGCGCTCGGCCCGGAGCACCTGGAGGGCTCGAGGTCTTTGCGGGTGGGCACATCCGCAAGTCACAGGCCCGCAGACGCCGGGACGCCGCCTGGAGAAGATCCTCCCCTTCGTCCGGGTGACGCCTGAGGTAAAGCGACGGCAGCCACGAAGCCCCCTCAATGCAGAACTCTGGAGCAGTCACACTTGTTTGTACTAACAGGAAGCGTTTGTTCTTAGTCTACTTGAGAATTCTGTCTAACACGTTGTCAGGATCCCATAAGAGCTATTAATAAATAACTCGGCATATTAAAATTATTAGCTCCGAAGCTAAATTCTAAATCGAAATAGCCGAGCCCCACATGGACTGAAAACTGTTCCTCAGCCTGTGAGGAGCAGGCGGGCTGGCAGCAGAGGCCTGTTCTCCGCGACAGGAGGAGACAGCCAGACGGCCGCGACGCACCCCGCCTCCTTTCTTCCTTTCTCCCCCTCTTCCTTTCTTCTTCGCTCGGACTTTCCCACGTGTGCCCTCCACCTCGTGCTGCTTCATTCTTCCTGTCATTCTTCAGTGTTAGGGATGCAATGACATGATCAAATTAGGATAATGTGGGAGCTGAATAAAAAATGTTTACCAAAGTATGGGTGAGATGCAAACGAGCTGCGTGGCGCCAAGCAGTCTCCCTGGACCCGCGACAGGGACACTGGCCACCCCCAGCCCCACGGGGACCTAGAGAAGAGGAGCATGGGAGGGCATAGGGGGTCAGGGGTGCTGCAGACAGAGGAAACCTGTGCGAGCTCGTCGTCGGTGCCCTCCACTTCCTGCCCGAGCATAGTGCGGTCAGGGCCTTTGCGTCTGTCCACACAGTCAGTTCCCTGGGTGCTGAGCAGGTGGAGGATGCTGGAAAGCTAAGCCCAAGGGATACATGGCGCTCCCCAGCTCATGGTTTTCATACACACACACACACACACACACACACACACACACACACACAGTTACTCTGCAAAACAGATTTAAAATAAATGTGGAAAGTGAGTCAGGAGTTTGGGATTGGTGCAGGAAACATGTAAAGGCAGCCTGTAGCAATGTGTCATGCTAGAAAGGAAAGAAGTCTTCACCCAGACAGACGGACAGACAGACAGACAGACTGACTGACTGACAGACAGACAGACCACCCAGCAGCAGTGACAGTATCAGAAGTGAACAGGGCAGACTGACAACTTTCAATGACCAAAGCTGGGACAATCTGAGCAATGCACAAAGTGGCATTAAATGACACCCCCAAGCTGCAAGAACACTACATGATTCCCTACAAGTACTGCAAGATAATTCCATATTGATATGAGAGGCCCAGTAAATACACAGGCTGAGAGAGACAAATGTCCCCTCTGGGAGAGTTCCTAAGACAATGCAGATTCTCCACTTCCTGTTGCACCAGCCCAGAGCAGGCGACACATGGAGACTCCTACAGAGGCACAGTGTGACTTCACAGCAGAATCCTGACTGAGACCACTTCAGAGAGACACTGTCAAACTCCCCCTCACCCTGAGAAGCCTCACTGACAGTGAGATGCTGGGCATACTGTGGAAAAGGTGGCTTCCTCCCCAAACTGTAACCTTATCTAATCAGGAAAGACATGAAACAATCCCAGTGGAGCAGCGCTCTGCAAAAACACAGGACCCATGCTCTTCGAAAGCTGTTAAGATCATCAGGATAAAACAGAGAAAGTGTCGAAGCAAAGAGGAGTTTGAGGAGACCCTGTGACCACACGCAGCGTGGCCTCTGGGTGGGGGCCCTGAGGAAAGGACTTGCGGCAAAGGCAAGGCTGAGCAGGAGGTGCTCACCTATGGTGATGCATGGACCAGGGCCCGTTGTATGTAGAAGCACACACCGGGCCTCAGGTGCTCTGGTGGTGTGTTTTCTGTTGCTCTAATGAAATAGCCAATCCTGGACATTTCATACAAGGGTGTTTAAGTGGCCATGGTTTTGGAGACTGAGTGTCTGAACCTCCTGATATTGATGCCAGCAGCGGCCCTGAGAAGGCAGGCCTGACTGGGTCGACTGGACTGGCTTTGGGAGCTGCCCGGGGAACTTGGAAAGCACCCTTCTGTGTGTGCCTGGAGGAGCCTGGCGCCATCCCTTTGGGCCCTCTGTTGATGCGAGAGAAGCTGGTCTTTTCAGCTCCGAGCCTCACTCTGCTTCTGGTCTTCATGAACTGAGTGGCTCTGACCCACCACTTCCTTCCACAGTGATGGTTGTACCTGGGCGCTAGCTGAGCACAGACTGAACACCCTTGAAAAGTGAGTCAAATTAAACCTCTCCTTTAAACTGTGAGTGTGAGTATTGCACCCAGCAGTGGGGGAGCTGGCCTCAGCACCACCATCACATTATGGCTAATCGCATCATGGCAGAGGGGTGTGCAAGAAGGCGAGACCGCGCGGTAGGCCAGGAAGCCAGAAGAGGGAAGGCAGACGCTCTTGTCTTCATTCAAACTCACTCTTCTGGCGCTAACGGGCTCCCAGAAGGTGGGCACGGGCCCCTCTGAGGCAGCAGCTCCTGAGACCCCCACGGAAGCTCACGCGGTGCAGGCCCCACCACCTCTCAGCCTCATGACCCTGAGAATTGGGCTTGAAAAATATGAGCATTTCAGGAGTTGTGACACCTCAAACCAATCAGAGGGCCCCAGGGTGTGCAGCACAGAGCTCACTTACTACCCTTCCATTTTTTTCTGTACATCCCGATTGACTAAAAATAAAGCTTTTTTTACCTTCATCTCCAAATTTTATTTTCTAATTTTTATATGAGAGTCATATTTATTGATTTTTCTCTTATTGCAAGAAGAGGGTACAGGTTGGTGCACTGGCAAATACAGAAAGAGGGGGCTGAAGCAAGCTAGTGCGATAAGAGCGGAAAGGCCAGATTAGGAGGCCTTCTTCCTCTCTTTCGTCCTTTATTAGCACTTTGCATCATCTGCTTGAAAAATGTGCTGCAATCACAAACCAAAGTTTCCTGACCTATACAAATAAACTTTAAAACTGAGTTGCTAAAATGAAGATATGAAACTCACACAGGAAGTCCATGAGGGCAGTAGATTCCTGCAGTGAGAAGCATCGTAACGTTGGCGAGCCCAGCTCAACTGGGCTCTGTTCATTCGCAGTGTAGAAACCACAGTCACTGCCGCTCATCCTGAGTGCTGTCTCTCGGCTTGCTGTGGAGGTGACCAGGATGCGGAGCCCGCGTGCACACTGCGGAGGCCATGTGGGCCCCTCAGCTATGTTCTGCCTCGCACACTCCTGGAGCTGCGCGTCCAGCTCCCACACTCCACACCAACACATCCCGCCTCACCCCCACATGCACAGAGCCTCAAGGATGTAGGAGCTCTGAACAAGGCAGAAGTGAGACCCAGCTCCACTAACTCACTCGGGACTCTGGTTAGCTCCTGTGGTGGCTTTTGTCTCACTTTTAATCTGTGAAGTTCAAAATAAGACAAGATCATCTTCTGGGGCCAGGGAGATAGCTCAGTAGAATAAGTGCTTGCTGGCAAGCACAGAGTCCTGAGTTCAATCCCCTGTACTGAAAAAAAAATCATCTTCTGTACTTTTTATCACTAAAATTATTGCCCCCAACATGGGTAAATGACTTATTCAGTGAAAGAAGAAGCTCTTTCTCAAAACTACTTTTCATCAATTAAGAAACAAAAACACCAGGTCTAACACCCACTGCTTCACCCACTGCTTCAGACGAGCCTTGCAGAAGAGCTCTGTAGGGAAGATGCCTGCATCCTCTGTTGTCCCCCCAGACTCCCAGGAAGCTTGTTCCGAAAACACACTCATGTGGTGTCTGCATTTGGTTGTGAGGCCAGGAAACAGAGCCAATAAAGTGAGCACTGTGGGTAGAAATGTCTTTCTTCCACTTTTATTTTACAATAATGGAGATTGGATCCAAGAGCTTAACCCTGAGCTACACCCTGGGACTTTCTAATTGATTGATTGATTGATTGATTGATTGATTTTTGAGAAAGGATCTCACCAACTTACAAGATGCTCAGTCTGTGCTTGAATTTGTGATTCTCCTGCCTCGACTTCCCAGGATGCTGAGGCGTTAGGAAACACTTTTTCTGCACAGTGTTTCCAGATTCATACATTTGGGTTTCGATAAACCAAGAAGACACATAAATACTAAACTTTGATTTTCTTTTCTGGCTCACATATTTAAGTCTTATAAAAACATTAAAAAGAGCATATATTTTTGTCAGCAATCTTTGAAATTCTTCATAGCACTTTAAAGACCTTAAGCCTGAAGCAAGGGATTATGCACAAGCTTCTTCAGTTCTCCGGGCCACTTGCCACAGCCGTACCTATAAAACCAGAGGGTTGGACTTGCTATTTGGAGGAATATTTTAAAGTCTATCTTCTTTGACTATCTAATTCCCAGCATAAGGTACATAGTTGGGGACTCTAACTATATTCAA
>NDGM011199627.1:0-10542 GCA_002564305.1 Octomys mimax | reverse complement strand
TCATGGTCACATTGTGCCTTGCAAATGGGCGCCTTCCATTAGGGGCTGCCCTCGGATCTCAGTCTGACTCACGCACCGTGTGTGGAGGATGTGGGTCACCACAAGTCCAGCAGAGACGTATGCTTCCTTGGCCTTCCCTCCAGTGCACTGCATTTAGAAAGTGCGTACTGAGCTCCCAGGCCTGAGTGAGTGGCAGGAGATTAGAGCGACCCAAGGCCCCCTTCATAAGAGGACCAGGAGTCTCAGGGCCAAGCTGAGGGCACCTGGGGCTGGGCATGTGGACAGGCAGGTGGGACCTGGCATGGACAGCCCCTAATGGAAGGCACCCATTTGCAAGGCAGAATGTGACCATGATGTGGCTGCTCTTGCCTGTCCCACTCCAGGGGTAGAAATCCTGGAGTAGAGGGAGCAGCTCTGTCCAGCAGGTTGTAGCAAGAAAGGCCCAGAAGCAGAAAGCCCAGGGTCCTCTGGCAAAAACTGGTGCTGTCTTGGTCCCTGTGTCCCCAGGAGGCCACCTCAGCTTCTTGGATAGGCCATCTCACAAGGGTGATGGGTGGGTGAGGCGGCTTCAGAGCCACACACAAGAGCCACGGTGCCCGGGGTGCAGGCATGGACCAAACGGCACAGCAGGGAGCAAGATGCCCCTCACCACAGCCGTGGGCTCTGGGGCTGCCCGAATCCACACCCCATGTCCTGTCGTGCCTCCCTGATAGCGTGTCCTGGAGGCTGGCTGTCAGCATCCCCATGGAAGGGGCATCTCTGGCCCACGGCAATCCAGGTCCCTCTGAGCCCCTGGGACTGCCCGTCCTGTCAGTGACTCAGCTTCCTCCTGTGTGCAATCCTGACTCAGCAGCCCCATTTCCCGGCCAAGGTCCACCTTGGCCATGTGTATCAATCCTGCTGTGGCACTCAGCGGTGGGGCCCAGGCTCTCCTGCCACTGTGGGGATGAGGCTGTCCCAGCCAGCTCGACCTGCTGAAACAAACTGCCATGGTTGTGTTGTTTATACACAATGGGAATGTGCCATCAGGTGTCCAGCAAGCCCTGCCCCCAGCTCCCAATCGGTGTCTTCCCCACTGTCCCCATGTGGCTAAAGGGACGAGGGCCTCTTGGAAGCTCCTTCATAAGATGTAAGTCCTGCTGCCGAGGGCTCTCCCTCATGGCCTAATCACGTCCCAAGGATCACCCGGCTCCTGGCAGCAGCACCCAAGGCTGGAAAACCTCTAGCTGTGACTGAGAGACCTGGGCCACCACCCCGGGGGCACAGCTTCCAGGGTGTTCTCCTCAGAGGCAGCTGGGACTCGGTTCTGCTCAGCCTCCTCTCTGCTCATCCGCACCGGGCTCCCATGCATGAGTGGACATCCGTGGACACTGGACGTGGCAACCCCAGACCACAGCCCGCCATTACGTGAGGTCCGCTTGGGCTGGAGCCGCCACAGAATTACTCCTCCCTTGCCGGGAACGATGCTCAGAAAGGGCTTTCATGTCATCCGCTCTTCCGGCTTGCGGTGAGTAATTAATTTGCATGTCATTCTTATCTGCCGGAGCAAGGCAATCTCTGCAGATCGCTGCCAGGCCCAAGGTCCCTGCGGCCGAGGAGGGAGGCAGGCCGAGAGTTCTGACTATTGCTCTTCCAGAAGGGAGTGAAGCGCCCGGCCTTCCTCCTGAGCCTAGGGGATGGCTTTCTGAAGATGCTTAGAAACTGTCCCTGCCTTTCCATCCCAGGTGAGAGAGGTAGGTGCAAACAGCTTGACTGTCGGCCCGGGTGGGCTCCGAGGGGGACAAGGGAGGTGGGTGAAAAGGCCTTAGGAGTAAGCCTCGGGTGAGAAACCGGCCTTCGGACACGTGAGGAGAGGTGCCCTCTGATGGCTGCAGACTCCGTCACCCGCACGTCACCACACTGGGTCCAGCACCAGAAGAGCCAGCTGTGGCTGAGGGGCTGCGCTGGGCAGAGCCGGGCACATGCCGATGCCGCCTGGGCTCAGGCAGCCCGGAGCAGAGAAGCTGGCCCACCCCATGGCCCCTTCCCCTCCGCCCTGGTGCCCGCCCCTGCCAGGGGCCATACGCTGCCTGCTCTTCTGCATTCACGCTCACACCCAACAAGTAGAAGGCACAGGGCCTGCCACCAGACGAGGCTGTCAGTCTGTGCCAAGCTCGGGGCTAGGGAAGGCTGGGGCTGGTGTCCACCTCAGTCTCTTCACTGAGAAAGCAGGGAACCAGGCCACTCACAGGCCACTCACCGGGCCTGCCCACGAAGGGCGCGACCTCGTGCTGTGGCTCGCGGTGCCCAGTGAAGAGCAGATTTGCTTGTGTCACCTAAAATCCTGCTGGGCAGGTGTCCTCCGGCTCGGCTCTGTGACTTGAGCTGCTGTCTCAAGCCCTCTGCTGTCCCCCAAGGGCGGTCGGAGGCTTGGTGCACTCCAACCCTTCCCAAGCTGCTCTCCGCGTGGCTTGGTGTCAGCGCTAGGCCAGTCCCTTGCCCGAGGAGGCTGGCATGCAGTGAGCACCTGGCCCTGTCTCCAGAGATAGAGCACCGAGACTAGCAGGTGCTATGCAGCAGATGCAGGGCTGGGCCAGCTCCACATTGGCGTCCCACCATTGTCTAGCCCACGCTGCATGCACACTGAGCATTTGTTTGCAAATATTTTATTTATTTATTTATTCATTTGTATTTTAGGGGAGGGTCTACAGGGTGTTCAGGGTCTCACTACTAGATTGAACTTACAGTGATCTGCCTGTTTACAGCCTCCCAAGAGCTGGGATTACAGGCATGCACCACCACATCCAGTCTCAATTGTCATCTCAGTGTGCCCCGGGGGCGGGGCCAGCATGGCAGGCCTGGAGATCAAACCCCCGGCCCCTGCACTTGCTTGCAGGTGCTTTAATCCGCTGAGCTATTTGGCTGGCCCCTTCATTTGCAAATATTTACTGGCTTCATTTTATGTGCCAAGCCATAAAAGCTCCACTCTGTGACAACATCTCAGAGCTTGCATGCCCCCTGGCCAGCGCCTTTTGGGGCCCGCATCACCCAGAGTGATGGCTGGCACCTGGCAGCCCCAGCGTGGGAGTGAGGAGCACTTGCTAGGTCAGAGAACCACGGGAGGAGAAGTTCACAGGTTCCGGGTAGAGCCCAGACCAGGTGGCATTTCGGAGGTAGCACAGCTGCTAACGGTTCTGCTTGCTGTCTACAAACTTGTGCTTCCGCCGCCCACTTTAGGGTCCACATAGGAATCTACAGTGACAGCACTGGTGACCCGGATGCGCAGCTGGATTTCTGCTCTCGCAGGAGGCTCGCCAGATGCTGTGAATCTTCTGATTCTGCTCCAAGCACAGCAATTTTAGGTTAAATATATATGAGTGTAATGCATAGCTTAGATTGAAATCAAGGAGCGTTATCGTATGTTTGAACTGCAACAGAAACAATTTCTAGCCAAAAATTAGGAGCTGGAAATACGCAGCCCACTACTCAGCACCGATGCACTCGCTGGATCCGACCTTGTGTGCGTGAGGGCCTCGTCCGCACCCAGCGCTGCCTGCCGTGGGCAAAGGGAGCTGAGCGTTTTACAGTTGGTGGCCAAGATTGCTCTACTCAAAATGTGTCAACTTCCCAAGGTCACGAGCAGAAATAAAGTCTCACAAATGAAGCAGAACCCAAGCATGCGTGCAGGCACACACACACACACACACACACACACACACGCACACAGAAACAGCAGCTCCACGGGGCACCAAGACAAACAAAGGCAAAATCCTAGGCAGCACGCACTGGCCCCTGAGGATGAGCAGCCAGCTCCAGGAACCTGCGCAGGGATGGAAGGCACAGGGCAGTGGGCCCTCGGATGTGCTCCGACAGGACGCCTGGAGAAGAGGCTCCCTCAGGAAGGAGAAGCGCGAGCGTGTGTGGCTGCCCATGATGGGCCGACGGCGCGCACCACTGCTCCCGCTGACAGCAGCTCGGCAAGCAGGACAGCACGACAGCATCAGCAGCTACCGCGGGAGTCAGTTACAGAGCGAGATGGCGCAGGGGAATGCACAAAGGTGTCAACTTCCCCTCTTTGCCTGCACCGTCCAGGGAACTCCCAGCATTGGTGGGAATGCCCCTCATCTTCTCTGCCCCTGCTGGTGGCCTCCAGACACTTGGTTAGAGGCATCCGTAGCCCAGAAAGTGAATTTCAGGCATTGCTTAGTTTTAATGAATTAAACTATTTATGGTCACTGATACATAAGAACATAGAAAGCTCTCCAGACTAATCAATGGCCACCACGCAGTGCACAGACTGCACTTTTCAAAGCAGGTGACGCCTATCTATCCCTTCAAATGCTTGTCACTGATTTATCGAAAGCAGTCACAGTTCTTTCTGATAGCTCTCTGAAAGGCACAGTAATTCACTGCTATGAATCTAAGCAACCTTGTGAGCGAGGTGGCCGACACTGCCAAGGGCTGAGGGTGACACAACTCCAAAAACACTCGTGGGACTGGCAGCGTCCCAGAGGGTAATGGGAGCCTGCAGCCGGCAGGGAGCAGGACAGCTGGCGCCGGGGCTGGGTCCTGCCCTGGTTGGGGGAGATGGCCAGCTCGTGAGACACTCGGTCGCCCTTCCTGATGAGGTCAGAGGTCAGCAAGCAATGGGCTGTGGATTGAGGGCAGCTCCCGCCGCTCTCCATGGGTGATGTTTCAGGGGACACTCAGGAGGGAGCGCTCCAGGGCTGCAGCAGGAAGTGGCAACTGCCGGGGACATGGCTTGGCGGCACAGCACCTGCCTGGCAAAGGCCCTGAGCTTGGTGCCTGGTACCAAAATAAGAAATAAAGAGGCAAGGAAGTGGAGTAAGTACCTTTAAAGTGAGGCATTGTTGTGGGGGCATCGTGACACAACTTTCACTGGAAATTTTTTTTAAACTTAAACATTCACCATGCTTTTGATCAAGCCTGTAGTCCATGGCTGCCTTCATGCCCCAGAGCTGAGCCACTGTGGCAGAGCCCCGGGCCACAGAGCCTTAAGCAAGAACGAGCTTGAGACATCCACAGCAAACGGGAGCCCCCGAGGGCCGTTCGAGAAGCGGAATAGGCCAGCGTACCTGTGTAAGCGCCCTTCTCGGGGTGAGAAACGGACTGTGTAAACAAGGACCACGGGTGCAATAGACCTGGCGAACCAGGAAGAACAGGTGCAAAGGGGAACCCCCGAGGGGGCAGGCAAAGTAGGAAGGGGAAGAAAATGCAGGGGAGAGAGAGTGACGAAGAAACCCGGACAAAGCTTTTTTGTGCGAGCAGGGGGGAGAGGGGCTGGACAGAGCGGGGGACCTGCGGACAAAGACACAGTCAGGACTTCTGTGCTGTTCGGGCACAGACGCCCTGTGATGAGTGTGATCGTCTCGCACACCTAAAATGCACCAATCAACTCAGTTCATTGAAAAAAAGAGAGAGAAAATCCTGGAGGCGCTCCTTTCCCCAGCGCCGGGGCGCTTCCTTTGCTGAGGGAAACGACCCTTGCCTAGGCTTCTCCCTCGGGCAGTACGGCCCGCTGGGCTGTGGTGCTGAGGGAAGACTTCACCGCCCCATCCAAGGACAGCTGAGGGCCCTGCCGCAAACAGTCCCTGGAGCATCCTCTCCTTGGCCTTATCCCGCTCTCTCCCACAGCTTTGTTTCTAAGATCATGTCCCAGGACAACACCAGCGTATGAATACTTATATTAGGCAGAGGTTCTGCCTAAGAGAACAGCCTGGAGTCCACGGAACTTCGGATTGGCACATCCTGGAAGTAAAAGTTACTATAAAGAGAGGATCCTAAAAAGCCCGGAGGCTCAGCTTCACATTGAGCTTCTCTGCCTAAATACCCAGTTTATGGGTGTCTAGAAGACCGACCAAACAGAAAAAAACATGATTCCTTTCTAGAAGAAGATAACATTGTCTGGAACATTAAATGATAATTGCAATTTTTCAAAGTCAGTGTCCAGCACTTATTGAAAACAATCAGGCACATGAGGAACGGTAGCATGGCTCAATATTCAAAAGAAGCAATGAGTAACAGGGCTATACCTATACGGATTCAGATAATGGATATCAAGTCATCTTTCAAATAAATATGCTTGATACTGTCCAGAAAATAAAAGGATTTAAAATTTATGCAGAAAACTGCTATTTGTTTCTCAATAAAATTATGGGGAAAAAAACGTGTCAGTCAATAGAAAAATTGATGGAAAATCTAGTTAGGAAGCAAAGAAAGCTAATAATTTCATGGAAGGGCTTAATTCAAGATTAGATACAGCTGAAGAGAAGATCAGAAAACTGGAAGACAGATTAAAGGAAGATATTCCGTCATATACATAGTGATACAAAGACTGAAACTTCAAAAAGTAATGCTAAGGGCTGGGGTTCAGGGGCACAGCACCTTCCTGGCCAAGTGTGAGGTCCTGAGTTCAATTCCAAGTAATAATAACAATTTAAAAAGCTACGTATATGGGATCTGATGTAGAAATTTAATATAAATGTACCGGAAGTCCCACAACAGGAACAAAAAAAGGATGGGACCTCATACCAATACTTGAGACAAGAAAGATGAAAATTTTTAAAAGTGTTGTAAACTTCAAGCCAAACGTGAAATGCAGACCAAGTGAGTAAAAATAAAACAGAACCACTTACAAAACAAAAAAGTAATCAAAGCAAAGACAATAAAGAAAACCTTACAGTGGATAAAACCCTTTTGAAAAGTTCTTCTGCTAGGGACCAACAGCAAACCGATAGCTAATAAATATATCAAGAGAAAAATGAGAGCTAGAAAATCATTGAAATATTCTCAAAGCATTTAAATGAGAAATTAATAGCAACAAAACAATCAGGAAACCCTCATTTGCATGAGGACTAACACACTCATAACAATCCTTTCATGAAACTTCAAAGCTGTTTTGAATTAATTACCTAAAAATACAAAGTACAAGACACAAGGTAATTCTAAATTAATGCTTAAGTGGAAACTTATTTTATTAAAGTTTTCTTCAGTGTATGTAGGACAGTAGGACATATTTTCTACCATAGTTCATTCCACTGACTTACAGTATGGAAGCACTCCTACACCTTCAGAATCTTAATCTGCATTTCTAACCAAGACATCACGAAAGTTCTCAATGACCTGCTTTTGAAAACCCTGCATCCTAAAACAGGATGAAGAGGACACTTTCAGGAGCAGCTCTGGGCCACTGCAAGCCAGTAGGGAGGGACGCTGTGAGCCCCTACCTCTTACCATACTAAAGAGAAATCCAGATATATTACGTACCTAAATGTACATGGTGGAGTGTTAAAACTCACTGAAGTTATGAGAAGCAATTATGAATGAATGTAGGCCTCGGGAAGCATTAATCTAACACAAAAGCACTAACCCTAATGGACAAGATAGATGAGTAGGAAGTATTAAAACGTCCCTATTTTTAAGAGACTGGAGCACCGAGCCGAGGACAAGGAGGAAAATATTTGCTGTCTCATACCATGAGCTTGTGAGGGGCACAGGATTTGTGAGCAGGGCCAGTGAGACAGCCCCGGGGACCACGGCACCTGCTTAGGCGAGCTCAGGCAAGTGCAGGGGCTGCAGTCTGATCCCCCGTCACGCACGCTGTGCTGGCCGGTGAACGTCGGGCGTGGTGGCGCTCGCCTGTAATCGCAGCGCGGGGGAGGCTGAAAGCGGGAGGACCACCACGACTCCGAGCTGCACAGCGAGACCCTGCAATAGCCAAATACATTTTTTAAAAAAGGAATTTGCAAATAAGTCATAAGATCATTTTTACAATTTTACAACAAATATATAGTAAATTAGAATTAAGGACGTTAGCTCATGAAAGTGCTTGCAGTTAGAGGAGAAGGTAACCGCAGAAAGATCACAAAGCATCATTTCCCACGGACCGAAGCCTGGGGCAAGACGCGCAACTCTGAGTTACGAGGGAAACCTTTAGATTTACTAATTCATATATTATTATTAAACTCATCCCTGTTTACTCTCGGGGAAAGGTAAGGTATCCCAATTGTATTAGTGCATTTAGTATAACGGAATTGCTGCGGCAGGCCAACTCAACAAAGCAGAGAGGTTTGTTGAGGGCACGGAATGGGGTTCAAGGCCACGGATCTCAGCCCGGCTCTGTGAGATCCTCCGGGTAGGACACAAGGGGACCACAGCTGTGTGACAGGAAGGACTCATCTCCCAGCAGGAAGCCGGGGGGAGAGCAGGCCCCTCAATCCTCTGAGGGTGCCCCCGAGGGCCCTCTGGAGCTGCCGCCCCACCCAAGCCCCAGGGCACTGTCCAGCACCCCCAGCCGGGCGCTGAGCTTCGGCATAGGAGCCTTTGGGGCGCGAACACACCTACGCTCAGCGCTAGGAGGTAACTAAGATGTAAGCAGCTAAACAGATGCTGAAGGTTGCCGAGCGTACAGAGAGCTACTTCAGTCCTGGGGAGAACCTCAGTACCTCAGTCGGTGACTGCTCTCCGGGCGTCTGCCCCAACGCGCCGTGTGCGGACGTCAGCACACGCAACGCCAGCAGAGCAGCAGTGTTTTTCAAATCAACAACTGGAAGTTTCCCAAATGCCCATCGACAGGAAAATGGATTAATACATTATGGGAAATTTGAAGAAAAATGAAGATATTAGCGCAATTACAAAATGATGAACCCCAGTGATGTGGAATGTGAACTGCTCTCACAAATGTGTGTGTGTGTGTGTGTGTGTGTGCGTGCGCGCGCGCATGCACGCATGCGCACATGCACCTGTGTGTACTTTGGAAGTGAGCAAACACAATCTGCAGCAGCAGACACTGAGACAGGAGCGTGGGAGGAGGCACAGCCCCGCTCCAGGGCCACAGAGTCCACGCCAGACGCCGTGGCGCTCTGCTCTGACCTGGCGCACAGTGACGCGGACATCAGTGTGTCCACACTGTGGCACTTTGTCAACCGATTATCTTCCGAAATGTGTGCATTTGTGGACATGCCAGACCCAGAGGGAAACGCTCAGTAACTGCAACGCGCGAGGAGGCGTCCAGAGGTGAAGCACGAGGAGCGAGGCAAGCGCTGCAGGAAGCGCGCCTAGCAGGGCTAGAACACGGCCACAGCCCGCGGGGCGCATCTGCTTACATAGGCAAAAAGAAATATAAGGCGCTCCTGGAGGGTTAGTCATACCAGACAAAGAGTTCAGTTGGAGGGACAGTGGGCAGGTGGCACTCAGAATACTCCTAAGAAAATCCAGCCCGCAACTCTTGGGGAGGAGGGAGGCAGTTCACGTCTGGTTATGAGGAGCTGGGAGCGTGTCTCTTGGCTACGTGAGCTCCCAAGAAGCAGCTCACGCGGATGGGCCGCTGCTTCCGGCGAGCGGCCTCCATGACGGTCCTGGGGCAAGGAGCTTAAAAAGGAGTGAGAAAGCGCACCAGCTGTAGAGTTTTTACAGTTATATGTTGTGCAAATCTGATAAAAATATTTTTTAGACGAAGCCCACAGCGCATGCGTCATGTACAATATAAATGAAACTTCGGCAGCACCCGCCGGAGGGCCATCCGTAGCATAAACGCACGTGCACCCTAAATGACACGCAAGTCTCACAGCGTTCAGAAAATAAAAGAGGCAGACACGCATGCCATTGAAAGAACTGATGTAATGCTGGCATCGCAATCAGAAAGCCGGAACGATGGATAAATATAAATTTAAGTCCACTTTAAACAGACAAACATCCTGAATAAGACTTCATATCAAGATCAAAAGTATGAGCAGCCCAGCGCATGCCAACCTCGCAGGGTGAGCCCGGCCCGCGCGGCGCTCCCGACCCTGCGTGGGCTGGTTCCCTAAGACGACGACAAGGCACGAGCCTAATTATCTCACTAGATGCTGCTGGAACATCTGATAAAAGTCTGTGCACACTCCTGATAAAACCGCTCCGAAAAGCAGCAGTAATGAAACACTCTTATCTTGATAAAAGTATAACCAGCAAATGGAAGCAGGCATCTGACTTAACCATGGAACATTAGGGATATTTCCTAAAATCAATCCGGCAAAGATGCCTGCCCTATACCACCTGATCTTACGGTGCTGGGAGGTTTAACCAGTGGAAATAAGAAAAACATCCAGGAGCGACACGGCATTATGCATAGGAGAATATTCCTCCCAGTAAAAATGCAAAAGCAAAACCGATAAATAGCAAATCCCGGTCATGAGGGTTCGGGAACCTGGGGCTGAATATATCACCCTATAAAAATCAATAGCTTTCCTATGACTGGCAGCAACAATTAGAAAACAGAACCCTGTGGGAAGCCAGAGTCTCCCTTCACAGCCAGAATCATAATATAAAGAAGTCCAAGCAATTCTTACCTACTCACTCAATGAAAGTGAGCCATCTACGCCGGGGAACAGTTGGGCCTGGGTGGCGGGGAGCATCTCTACAGGTTTCCTAGGACTTGCAATCCTTCTGCCTGAGGTCCCGCACCTCTGTGGTCTCGGGATCCCAAGTGGGTGTCTGTTTGCAGATTGAAGAGAGCAGGGAGAGGGAGAGGGAAGGGGAGGGACAGAGGGAGAGGGAAGGGAG
>NDGM011199624.1:0-12309 GCA_002564305.1 Octomys mimax | reverse complement strand
TTGCTATTTGTTTCTCAATAAAATTATGGAAAATAAATAAATAAATAAAAATGGAAAAAAAAAATAAAATGATTAGTGTTTAGGTAAATGTCTACTATTTTTTATGCTCATTTGAGACATTGTCATAGGTCTTTATTTCTTCAACCAACCACACAATACACAACACTCTCTGACTTATTCTACAGAACATTATTTCTTTAATGTCACATCTTTGTAATAATATATTAAAATATATTTTATGAAAAATAAATACTGAATAGGATATGTGTGAAAAATTACTGAGCAAATGAACCATGAAAACCAATTAATACTGGACATTGGATAAACAAGGAAGCATACAGAAATCTTTTAGGCATAAGAACCCCTGACCTTGGACACATGAAAACTTGCTAGGGCCACTTGGCAGGGAAGCTAAACCTAAAGTGATTCACTTAAATGTTTCAATATCTCCTTTGGTGCTTTGGTCCAAAAAGGGTATCACTTTTTGCTGGGCCTACACTAGGATCATAGAGGATTATTTTGTCTTTTATCTACTTTGGGCTACAGTTTGACAGAAGTTTTCCAAATTATCCATTCCTATCTTTAATTCTACATCACTACCCAGAACCAGTTTAAGTCCAGATCAGATAGACTCTATGCTCAAATTTGGTGCCATGATTAAAGAAGTCATGTCTTTTTAAGTATTTAAATAGGATTAGTTCATTATCTACTATTTTCTTCATCATCATCATCATCATCATTATTATTTTCTTGTAAGTGTTATTCACAGATTCAAAAATTGCAAACTACCCAAGATTTTAAGTTTGAAATTTTATGTTTCTTTCTTGAATTTTCTAATATATATATATATATATATAATTTTCAGTTGAAGCAACATGAAAAGCAGATGTTGAAAGCCAAAGCCACATAACAGTGGTTGAATGTAGTCTACTCAAATGTTAAAATAGGCCATTGTGTGTGATTGTGTTTGTGGCCATCCAAGGACTTTTAATAATTGCAGCCACATTTCTTAGGGGAGGGTTTTTTTTGTTTTGTTTTGTTTTTGGTGCTGGGGACCAAACTCAGGGCTTCCAGCTTGCTAGGCAAGTGTTCTAGCTGTGAACCAAATCCCCAGCTCCCTGCAGCCACATTTCAGTGGACAATCTGATCTTCTAGCTTCCTGCACCTAAACAGAAAGTACCCTACAATACTTCTCCAAGGTCAAATCAACTGACAATGAAACCACTCCTGTTTAAGAACAGGACTAGGTCCCAGTTTTACTCTTATCTTCGAATTCTGTTTCAATTTTGTCTCTGTTTCCTGATGGAAACATGACTGCAGGAGAAAACGTCATTAATCCTTTTGTTGTACCAAATATCCAAAGCCCATAATTTGAAAGAGAAAATGACTCATTTGACTCAGGAGCTCAGGTTCCAGCTCATGGCTGGCTGGCTCCCAGTGTTAAAATTGGTGCTAAATGTGTGGGGGAGCCAAGCTTAGCTGAAGGAGGCCAGAAAGCAGAGCAGGGGCAAGCACCTGAGGAGAAGGAGCCAACGCCCAGCTATGAACCCTGAAGTCACTCCAGTACGATCTACCAGACGCATGCAATAGGCAGTTCTCAAGCCAGACATGGACGATTACACTTGATGGTCATCATTCCTTCCAGGAAGACAACAGAACACTTTGGACAAAAGGATGAAATGCTCATAGCAAAGCCATCCTTTCTAAATATGTCTCAGGCTCAAGCCACTCATGCTGTCCAGCTCACTGATGCAGTCAGAGAGAAAGCAGGTATGTTCCAACTGGAACAAATTTCTGGTGTCAAATCATTGTCTCTGTGTCTTCCCTTCATCCCTGACTGGCTCTACAATCTCCTCCTCATCCTGTGTCTTCTAAGTTCTCAAAAACAGTGGACTAGGCCTGCTCACTGAGACAAGTCCCATTATCCGAAGTGCTCTTCACAAAAGACATGCTCCTATAATATACGCATCACTTGTATCTCCTAAGGAGGAGAGGCTGGTGAAGAAGAGTGCCAAGTCACCTTTAAAATGGACTGAATATTCAGATTCAACCCTCATAACTCCATCTGAAGACATCTGACAGCGGCAAGAGTTTTAGTGGAATCTGAGTATCCCAGAAGTAGGTTTAGTTTTCTTTTAGGATATGCTTTCTCTTGGTATTTTCAACTTTGACATATCTTGGTGCTCAGCACTTGATTTTTGTTTTCGTTCTTAAACTAACATGTGATTTTATCATCATTTTCATAGTTTTTATCTCTATCAACCAATGTGAGTGTGAGTATATGCGTGTAAGATAGATAGATAGATAGATAGATAGATAGATAGATAGATAGATAATTTCCTTTGCCAGATTTCTTCACATAATTGTAAAGGAAATTTATATTCAAAATAATTCATTTGACTTTCCCTGGCTGACTGGTTTTCTGTGTTTTGTGGAACTCCTAAACCACTCAACCGACAACCCTGAGAATTATATCTCTTTCTACCACTTCATCTCATCTCCTAAGACCTGCAAATTCATATACTTAGATGCTACCATTCTTCAGGACACCCAGAGATTTTCTCGAGCATATTGTGTCCTGTTTTTTCTTTCTTTAACAGCGCTTCTAAAAGATTATAAATATTTACTTAAATCTGCCCCGGTCAGGAAAATAGGAAAATACACAGAGCTTTTGAGCAGCCTTAAATTCAAAGTAAACTTTTCAGAATAAAGTGAGACACTTGATTATATTCTCTGACGAGAGATGGATCTCCATATAATAGTTTGCGGTTCCATAATGTTTTTTCACATGAAATGTGTTACTTAAATTTCACCACAACATGTAAAGCATAAATATTTATTTCATGGTAGAATATTATAAAAAAAGTGAGGTATAGGAATGCGTATAGTTGACCAGAAGACATACAACTAATAAGTAGTTAAGACAGGACTTCAACAAATGCACAATTTCATTTAAGAGACAAAAAACTGAGAGGAAGTAATGATTGAAACTGAGGACTAGAATGAGAGGATTTCATTTAATGATTTCCAATTCCTTGCTGCCTTTTTGTAAATCTTTTTGCTTTTTTGTCTGCATATCCTATTTGCACTAGCGGCACATTGGCATCTCATTCTGCACACATGATTTAAATCACTGCACTATCTAATCCAAGTAAACATTTGGAGATTGAATCTAGTCTCTTGACAATTCTTAATTAGATTAATGTTTACCAAACATGGTAAGCACCAAGTGGTGGAACTATAATATTCACCATGAGCGAACAAGCTGCAATCGAAATTTTCTACTTTCCAGCTGAAATGTTTCAATGAAAAATGCTGAAACTTAATTTTGATGATTTCTGGTTTTCACTCTGCCTACATTTTAATGTACTTTTTTTCTTTTTTTAAGTTGAAATTCAATATATAATGGAAAACCTACATTGCTAGACTTCCACTGGAAAGAATATTGATATACACCATTGATTCCTGCATATCTAGGAAAATTTATACAGTTTTCTGCTTTTCCCTCATAAAATCCAGAAATCAAATCATTTATATGATTTTTTTTTGGAAAGGACTACAAAGTCTCAGCCCCAGACCCAGCAGTGTAAAATTCCTTTCACAGAGCTGATGATTCACCAAGTCAGATCTCTCACACTTGCTGTGGTACATGATGCTAATTGCAAAGTTGAAATCTTAATATATAACTAAACCAATCACTCATTGAACGCACACCAAAATCTTACTTTTGTCACGTTTATTATTGTACACATATTTTACTTTTATTTGTATCCATATGGAAATATAAAAACATTGATAAATGTTAGTATATACTAAATTTGAATAAGATACATAATCCTGACAATAATACACACACATATATACATGTGCCTGTGTGTATGGTATATATATATATATATATATATATATATATGTATACATTTTTGACACTTCGATTCTTGTTTAAATACATTGGGTAGCATTTTTCACCCTTGATTCCAGGATTAATTTTTCTTCTAAAAATAAAACATGATTTTCCTTAAGAAAGAAAGAAAAATTCTTCCCTTTCTCAACTGAGACTTGAATGGGCTGGAATGAACTGCCAAATTTCATGTGTACATGTTGGCTGAATTCTGAATAATCAGTAATTCCATTTCCTGACCCAAGATGTGGCTTAGACACAGCTATTATGAGCGCTGAAAGACAGAAGACATGGTGGCAAATTCCACAAGAGACCATATCAAATATGACATTTGAAGATTTTTCAGACCAGATTTAAAATTTTGCTTCATTCTACTTGCATGGCTGCTATGGAATTTTGAAGTAATGATAGCAGCCAAGCCATCTCATTTCTGCTTCACTATCAGCAACAAAATAGGGCTGCTTTCCTGACAGACTTTATTTCCTTCATTTGCTGAAGTTCCCACAATTTTCTTCTCATAGTTTGCATTATGTATATGTAACTGTTACATTCTGGACTTCTAATTCGTGGCTTACTTTCTCCATTTTGAAGTTTCTATACTTCTTTTTATTGTCTTGTTGGATTAACTACATGCATTCACATTTCACATCCTGAAAGATATTAAATTACTCTTTAAATAAATTGCTCCTTTTTAAGGTATGGGGAGATAGCTCAGGAGAATAAGCACTTGCCTGGCAAGTGCAAGGGCCTGAGTTTAATTCCCAGTTCTAAGGAAAAAAAATTGCTCCTTTCCATTTGATGATTCGTCTTGTGTATTCATTCATTATACTGCCCTTGAGCGCTGTCTCTGGAATCAGTTTATCCATTAGGCACCAACCAGGGTTTACACTAGACTTTGGCAGTTCTGTCTAAAGAATAAAAGGACAACTTAGTTAAAGCAAATATGGTGTTTGAAAGGGAGAGCTTTCCCACAGTTATTGTTGCTGTGTTATGATACACAATTTAGCTCATACAGCACTCTGGTGCTCCAGTAGTAGCCAGGGAGAAGGAGGGGCACTATTATGATAGATAGAAAGAAGCATGATGAAGAAAAGTGACACCCGCAAAGCCATCCTGAAGGATGGCCAACCAGCTGGATTTCTGATTCAGGTCAAGGATTGCCAGTACACTATATATTTGTTCCGTAATCCTGCTGTACTACACTGTAATTGAACATTATGTGATAGATATGTCTGATAAATGAAATTTTAAAAAAGGATTATTTAGACATAGTGTTCCATGATCAGAGGACACTTAAATTTCTTCAAACAATGTTGCATTTGAGCATGGACTGAGAAGCATATAAAAGCCTAAGAATAAAACCCACATAATTAGGCTTCTGCTACTTCACCTTCTCTATATCTTTTGGAAACTATGACAGTTATTTCTGCAACTGATTTCAGAAGCTTACTTTAGTGACCATGAAGTGTTTTTCTTTTTCTCAAAAGTCTATGAAAGTTCACTGCAAGTAGAGTAGGGAAAACCTAAAGCACCAGTTTCAGGTTGTCAAATCCTTCTCTCCAAAAGCACCAGAAAAACAAAACAAAACAAACAAACAAACAAAAAACCTGTAATTGAACAAGTTTGAGTTTGTTACTCACTGCATGTAAGGAAAATCTAGACTAGGAGGAACTGTGGTTATGCAAATAAAATGGGGCTTTATCCAAAGGAAAATGTGTTAAAGTGTTGGGTGACTGTAGGTAGTACTCAAGGGCAATTCTTGACTGAGCTTCTGTGGAATCCTCTTCTACGGATGCAAGAGTGGGTGCATGACAAGTTTAATTAAAATAACTTTCTCTTATTGGTACTAGGTGCTTATGGCTATAAAATTCCCTTGGTGTCTGTTTTGCTCTGTCTTAAAGGCTTTAGCATTTTATTTTCTCACTGTGTATCAAGGAATTTTAATTTACATTTTGATTTCTTCAAGTATTTAATATTTTTGATATAATTTTATAATCTTTTAGGTTTCTTTACTGTTGAATTTGTGAATTTGTTGAGATTTGCATTGTGACCTAATATATAATAGAATAAAGCTTATGTGCTAATACAGTGTATACTTTCAAACTATTGATGAAGTATTTGTGAATACCTGGTCGGTCCACTGAGGATAAGGAAGTGGTGGCAAATCTTCAAGACGAGTGCCCAAGTTGTCTTCCAAAACCCACTTATTCATTGCAAAGTGCCAACACTGCCAGTCCAATTGAATATTGATATGTTAGTCTAGGAAAGAACTCACACATTAGCAACATTTGTTTTAAAAGGAAAACATAACATGCATGCCCTAAGTTCACCACTACTCTTAAAGTATAGGTTACTAGTGAAAATTCATTTCATTTCATTTTAGTTTAGTTTGGTTTAGTTTAGTTTAGTTTATGGTCTATACGACTCATCTGCCAATGAAAGCAATGAAAGCACTGTGCTGACATATCCCGTTGTTACTATACTGGTCTCACTCTCTGTCTCTGTGTCTCTCTGTGTGTATTTGTCTGTCTGTCACCCTTTTTTCATTCTTTCCATCTCTGGCTTTCACTCTCTGTCTTCGTTTTTCTCTGTCTCTGTCTCCCTCTGTGTCTCTATTTCTCTATCTCTGCCTCTCTATCTCTCCCCATAGGCATTGAAGTTCTGTGATTCTCTTCATAGATTTTGTCTTTAAAGATGATCTGTGTGAGGGCCAGGGAGATGGCTCAGTGGAATAAGTGCTTCCTTGGCAAGTGCAAGGGCCCGAGTTCAATCCCTGGTTCTGATGTTCTGTATGCTTTAACTACCCCTACCCAGTTTTAATTTCTATTTATTTAGGCTACTTTTTCTATCATTTCACATTTAGCCAGAGTGAAATGATTTTCTTGTAGGTAACATAACCTTGGGTGTGTCTTCTGTATCTTCCAGCTGGTGAATTTAGTCCACCCCTGCCTTAGTTACCTTTTTATTGCTGGGACAACATACCTGGTACCCACAAATTAAAGGAGGAATAGTTTGTTTGTGTCTCACAGTTCATAGAGTGTTCAGTCCGTAGCTGGCTGGCTGCAAGACAGGGCGACATGGCAGAGGGGAATGCAGAAGTGAAACAGTCCAGGGCAGAGCATGCAGGAGCAGCAGGGTTTCCTTCTTCTTTCCCTTTTTCTTTCATCCCATCTGTAAGCCTATTAGTTGATGCTGCCCACACCAGAGATGGGTCTTTTCTTTTCATTAAATCCATTATCCACATCCAGTACTATGCTAACTTGAGCAGTAGACCATCTATGATCCACACCCACCATCTAGTCACCCACAAAGGCTCCACAAGTAAGTGCATGTGGCTTTGGCGAGATGTCTAGGCATGATCTGCAAAAATCTGTTAAATGTCGCTATACTGATAAGACTTAGATTTGTGAGGTTGCTCATTTTCTTCTCTTTGATTTGAGTATATTTTGTCCTGTTCCCCTTTTTACACTTTCACTTAAATGTTTAAGTGTTTTGATTTTGATTCTTTTGTCTTCTTTTGATTAACTGATCTTTTAATGGGTTTCATGCTGTTACCATTTTTCTAAAGAAACATTTGTTTTGCTTTTTGATACAGAGCATTGTGTATATTTTGTGGGGTTTGTGGGGTCAAACTCATTTCTGGAGTTTGACTTTGCTTCCTATAGTTGATTGGCAGTCAATTTTTTTTTTTCATCTAAGCAAGTAAAATATATCATTCCATTCTATCCCTGTTTGTAAGATTTCTGCTGAGAAATCAAAAATTTGTTTTATTCTAGTGGGCTCCTTTGAATGTGACATTGCTTTGCACTTGCTGTTTTTAGAATTCTATCTTTGTTTTGAAATTTTGCCAGATTAAGCCATACTAGTGGTGAGAATCAAAAAATCATTTCTATTTCTACTTGAATTCTAGTCTATTCATGTATCTATTCATATTCATATTCTATTTCTATTTGTTTCTATCGTATTCCTAAATGAACTCTCATGACATCATCTTCCTGTCTATTTCTATATGCCCTGGGCCTCTTACCACTGATTGTCCACATCTTTTCCAAGATAGGAGAATTTTCAAGCTCTTAATTTATTGAAAATATGGCTCTCCATAACTTTTCCATTTTTTCACATACAGAAATCCCCAAAATTCAACATTTGCTTATTGAGTTCTCATAGGTTTCAAAAAGCTATCTTCATTTAGTTACCTTTTCTTAATTTTTTTTCTTCATTTCCTTTTTCTTCTTTTCCTTTTCATTTCTTCTTTCTTTCCAGTATAATTGGGATAACTCAAAATCTATCAAGTTAAAATATTCTTTCTTCTCTTTTCTGTAATCTGTTCTAGGCTTCACACTGTGATTTCAAAGGACTTATTATTTATTTCTATGATAATTGATTATTTTTCATGATCTATTTTCCTAAATTTCTAAGAATTATCATGGATTTTAATCTCATTTTAAATTACATTTATTCATTTTAACTTTATTGCTTTACTACAATCATTCTTTCGAACACTTTATTCGACATTTTGTTAATATCTTATCCTTTGTGGCCTGCTGTTCCTGAATTGTTTTTTTCATTTCATATCACTGAGTTATCTTTTTTCCCAGACTGTGACATCTCTTCATGGAGATGTATGCGTGTGCTAACTCCGTTCTTTCTGCCTTTTTTACAGGGTGCCTTTCGCAGTACATGCTTTCCTCTGAAGGTGTATCTTACAGTGTATCTTTGGCAGGCTGTGTTAGTTTGATTGCAGTTGATCATCATCACAGTGTTCTCTAGGGACAACTCTGGCTGTTATCAATACTTTCTGGCAAGCTACATGTGTTGACAGGCTGGAGAGGCTTGTATCTCTTGGTGTGGCCTAGAGGAGTGAGTACTCTAGTGGCCCAGATGCGTAGGGCCCACCACATATTAAAGACAGGTAGTCCTGGTGTGGCCACAGCAGCAGGGAGGGTGGCAGCAGCAGGGACGTAGCACATGTGGGTGTTTCGTGAACAGCAGCACTCTGAAGGTGATGGTGTCCACCTGCTGGGGGCAGTAAGGTGCGGGTAGAAAAGCAACAGTGTCAGTGTTGGCGGGGGCATCTGGGTTCAATTTTAAAACCAGGTTAAAGAGTAGCTGTTGTGCCTGTGAC
The DNA here is from genome assembly GCA_002564305.1 of Octomys mimax. Taxonomy (NCBI): domain Eukaryota; kingdom Metazoa; phylum Chordata; class Mammalia; order Rodentia; family Octodontidae; genus Octomys; species Octomys mimax. The sequence goes on along the minus strand of NDGM011199624.1, from coordinate 3,283 downwards.
CAATATTAGTCGATATTTGCTAAAGGTGTCATGGTTCATTTTCTTCATTATTTGTTTTCTAATATATTCTGTTTTATTTTTATGTCTCAAAAAATTTAAATGTATATGAATATCTCTTAATTTCAAAATTCTTTTTACCTATAATTATATATGTTCATGTTATCTAGAATTATATCTATATCTATATCTATATCTATATATATTTCATCATTTTGGAATTTCCACATTCACATTCATGGGATGTGGGATGGAGGATTTGTCCATGTTTTCTTTGATTTATTTGGGGTTTTCTGTTGTTAACAGCGGCTCAAACCTTGTCAATGTGACAATGAAATCAGATATCAGATTAAGTCACAGGAAAAGAGTATGCAGCAAAAGAGAAATTGTTCATTGGTACAGTGTATGGTTTCAAATGTACTGTATCTAGAAAGTACATGTTCATACAATATTTTTTTGCTTTAAAGAGAATACTCTTTAGAGCAAGAAATATTAAAGATATTAGTGTTAATATATGGCAGGGTAACTTCATTTTATAAGTCTGTATATTCAACAACACATTCTATTGTATTTAAAATAAGGCATCTGAACATGCATTTTAGAAATGAGTTTTATCAATGAAATGAAATTAAAATCACTGCATTTTTAAAAATCACTGCATTTTATTATTTTTATTTTTTTAAATCACTGCATTTTAGTAGAAGTAAAACTTTTTTATAAATTAGGAAACTGAATAAACTATCAGATGAATTGATTCAAGTCAACATACATTTAGTGTGGGAAAGAGAATAGATTCTTCTAGTCTGCAATATTTTTATAAATAATAATACAATCTAGACATAGCATAATATACAAAATATACTTCTACTGAAATATGGATGGTCAAATTTATACCAACAGAGGCATGTAGTCAATGTGCTTTAAATTAACACATGTAATTATTTCTAGCCTGAGTCTTACTGCCGTATTTTTAGTCAATAGTGGTCAGCCCCTAACTTACCTAGAGTCCATCCTGTGAACCCTTTGTTTCATCACTGATTGGGATGAGACTAGTCCCATCCTCAAGTGAGTCATGTTTTCCAATGACAGGGAAATAATTTTAATTTTGTTGTTGTTGTTATGTGAAATAACAAATGGCAGTATGGTGAAGTCATAGTGGTCTTCCTGCAAGTGAAGATAAGTTTATCTCCATGAGAGGGCAGAAAGAAAATAACTTCATTAGGAATTTTTGGATCAACTAAAAAGCTAGCATGGACCAGCGTTAAATTCTTCCCACTCTAGGGCCTGCCAAATAGCTCAGTGGATTAAAGCACCTGCAAACAGGTGCTGGGGCTGGGAGTTTGATTGCCAGGCCTGCTGTGCTGGCCCTGCCCCCGGGGTGCGCTGAGACAGCAATAGAGACTGGGTGGGGTGGCATGCACCTATAATCCCAGCTCTTGGGATGCTGTAAACAGGCAGTTCACTGTGAGTCCAATCTAGTAGTGAGACCTTAAACATCCTGTAGAACCTTCCTTAAAATAAAAAAAAAAAAATTCTTCCCACAATAAAGAGTGAAATGTACATGAGAAAGGTGTGTGATACATGGAATAAAGTTATTGTCAGTAACCAAATGTAGGAACCTCAGATGGAAATAATGAAATACTATTGAAAATGTGTTGCTAAGAAATCCAGAAAATTAAAATGAAGATATCAAATTTCAGTTGAAGAATACTTACAGGATATCAAGTAAACATAAAAAAAATCATGATTGGATAAGTTCTGGTAAAATTTGAAAACAAAATTAACACAATTGGAAGGAATTTCTGAAACAATAAATACAATAATATTTTATTTTTGTAACTTATTAATGGTAACATTAAATAATAATGATTATAAGTAATATTTTCAAAATGTTAAGGAAAAGGATTTTGAATTAAGGATATGTAAGCACTACTTCAAATCCTTTTAAAACATTTTAGGAATCATGAGTGATACACAATCAGAATTATCAGAATTTTTCTTTGTTATTTGACAATTCAGTTAGGTTTCCTTTTACTTTTCTCCAAGGGCTCTAGGTTTTTTGGTTCAAGCTCTTCAGTGACTTCCCCTGTTCTGAACTATTTCAAACTACTGTATAAAACCTAGTTGTCCACGGTCCCTGACCTTAGAATGTATGTTCAGCTACCAAGTTGTGTTGCTCCTCCGAATTTCTCGGAGTTGCCCTTGAGGCACAGTAGATGCTGCTCCTCTGAAAGTGCCATTCTGCAGTCTGTTTCTCCAATCTGAAATGCCCCACCACATGCTCACATATCGCCTTTTCATGACATACTTCTGCAGGAAGGATGATGGCCTTTATCTTTGCAACGAACCCCCAAAACTTCACATTCTCATCCTTTATTCAGGTTTTCCTTTTCCTTAAATATTTTCCATTATTTCTTTGTTTATTACACATTGTTTTATTTCATCTAATTCCTGGCCAGTATCCATCAAAATGGTTAACTTGCCCAAGTTTAATTGGAAGAAAGAAGAGTCCAGGCTGCCCACATGTAGGAGGGGCACCTTCCTCGCTGTGTCTCAGGGTGACGTCAATCTACCACCTGCCACACACCCACTTGCAGGCTCACACAACCAGCTGTTTGTCTTGTTGCTTTCTGGATTACATACCTATCACTTACTTATGAATGTTTTCTCCCCTGTCTTTCTCTTCTAAATGAGAAGATACTTGCACGCAACTGTATATTCTGAGCTCCTAGCATTATGTTTGGGAGTTGTAATGCACTGATGTTTAATATGTTAAAGAAAATAATTCAACTTACCAATGCTGAAAATGTATCATCTGTAGAAAAAGATCATTTATGCTAGTCATAATGTGAAAGGAAAGACTTAAAAGAGACACTTTCATCTTTCTAAATGTCTGCCACTTTGATGTCTTGACACTTTGTATGGCTCGGGTTCATAAGCTTTCTTCCCTGGCAGTCATTCTGTTTGGAACATTAATCCAGAAGAGTGGATGGGAAGTTGTATGTTAAGAGGATTAAACTGCTATTGCAGTAAATGAAAAAGCATTGTTTTCACTATATGAATTTTGCCTCTCTTCTGCTTCACTGAGGTTCAGGACAGAGAAGGTTTGAGAAGTTATAGGACTTCATATATTTGGGCAGAATTAATCTAATAGGTCACAATAACCCTTGGGGTTTTTCATTTCTGTTTATGATTTGGTTGCGTTTGACATTTTCGAATTTTTGTGAAAATAATACATTTCTAAGGGGTCTTAATATTTCTCAAGTTTGCTCATTTTAAACTATAA
>NDGM011199621.1:0-12407 GCA_002564305.1 Octomys mimax | reverse complement strand
AAAAAATTGAGTTGCACAACTTGAAGTAATGGGGAGGGTTATTCTGGTACATTTTAAATGAAATTACAATCAACAGAACCTTAAATCATATGATTAAGGACTTCCTGCCAACATATTTTGGTAAATTTGGCTTTAGTATGAACCTATTAGAACTTGCATTGGAAAACCAAGTGGAATATACAGTGATGTTTTGTAAATCTGCTTTCCATGACACTAGGGGAACCTGAAGTTCACCCCTCTGCCTTACAATTCTGAATCTCCCTTCATCTCAGAGGTCAGAGACACTGGCCTCTCCCTCACTTCCTTTCACTGGGTCCACTGCTTTTCCCAGCTAAGCTGTAGGGATGCTGCAAGGAAGAGCAGCATTTCACTGGCCAAACTTGGGGAGACCCAGGGAAGCCATATGATACACTGGGTGCCATTCCCTGGCACCACCACCCTGTTCCACATACTGCCCTGTAAGGACGTCAGGAATGGCCTGTCACCCATCAGAAATCAGAAGCACGTAGGCCCAGGAGCCGCCATGAAGCAGCCTATGCATCCTTGTCGCCGAGTGAAGGAAATTCTGCATTCCAGAAAGTTCTACATCTTACTGCACAGCACTGGGTTCGGGGCTAGAGGCTGAGTGTCAAATGTGAGCCCCCTAAAAACGTGTGAGCATTTCAGCTTTGCTTCAACCTAGCTGAAGATTGTGTATCCTTTCCTAAAATTTACTGAGGCAACTACCTGTTTTCCCATCTCTCTCTTTGCTCTCATAAAAATCTCAAAACCCATTTTCTCTGTGAGTCTGTCAAAAGCTGTATCACTCTGATTCCTGTCCCCACTGATGCACCAGAAGTCTGGGGTGGAAAGGCAGAAGGTTGTATGGTCAGAGAAAAGCTTGAAGGAGGCCTCAGACAGCCTCAGACCCTCAGAGGGCATTTTCTTATCTCTAAGGAGATAAATATTCTCTCCTAACTTAGACTATCTGCTTTGTTTCACCACCAGATACTAGACTCACCTGTTGATCAGAGAGACCATAAGTCAAGCGATTTTCATTATGTGCTTTAAACGTGCTGCTCAGTAGCCCAGAACTTTCCAGCAGTGGGCGAGATCAGAGAGCAGCTGGGGTGGCTCTCAGACCAAGAGATCTGAGCTGAAGAAACCTGCAGGCAGCTGGTGCTGTATTAAATTTTTACCATTTGGAGTTAATTTAAACTCTCGTTTCCCTCTCCAGCGGGTGTGAGAGAAACATTCAACATTTCGTATTCAAGGAAAATAGATGGTGATGCCATTAAATGTTTTATATAAGAGCTGGGGTTAAAAAAAAAAAAAATCATCAGGGGTTGGTGGATGGAGGTTGGCCCTGATCCAAGACGCGAGTAGCCCTGCCCTTTGCTCCCACATTGCTTAGTAAAACAGGCTCTCGCCGAACACCCAGCTGTGGGGGCGAGGTGTCTCTGTCATAGACATTAATTTCTCCATCGTTCTTGCGCAGTTGTGGCAGGGCACGTTGCAGGGACAGGCACGAGGCCTGTCACATGGCCTAGCTGCCCCCTGGAGGTCCGCCATTAGCCCCACCCAGGCAGGTCTGCGTCCTCGGTTCGCTTCTGCACCACGTGTCATGTCTTCTAACCTCCTCTGTGCTCCGACAGCCCTGCAGGCCTGTGCTCAGGCAGCACCCATGCTTCCTCTCAGCGTCCCTCCAGGTGCCCCATGCCAACTCACCCGGGGTGTGTATGTGCCACCTGTTACCAACCAAGCCCTGATACCACTCTCCACCTGGCCCAGAAATGCCTTTCACCACTACAACACTTTTGGGTCCTTCCACTCCTACTGCTATCTACTCTCTTGCAGCTGAGGACAGCAGGACCTTTGAGTGGTCCTCCACCCCACTTTTCTGTTCAAATGAAAAATGATGACTTTGGTAGACCCAAGTGAGAAAGGAAGTCATTTACAGGGTGAACTTGAGATGTCACAGTGATAAGAATTTTTATCCCAATTTCAAGCAAGCTCTCTGGAATGAAAGGGCCCGTTAATAACAATTCACAGATTGGACATGTGCTCAGGTTAGGAAAGACAGAATGGCCTAAGACAAGAGCTGGAGCTGCTCATGGAGAAGAAAACACCCCAGCCCTCTGCAGTGCCCATGTCTTCTTCAGTCAGCCCTCTTCAGGCAGCAGATAAGACCCTGGTGCTCAAGCCCTTGAGCACCCCAAGTGGAAGTCAAAGCTGACACCACAGAAGATGCTCTGCAGAGCACAGAGCACTGAAGACCACTTGGAAGAGCAGCCACACTCGCGTTATTAGAGCAGGCGTATCACTGCTCTCCGCACCATCCACTCTTAATCACACTGCTGAGGCCAAACAGGTATCTCAAGGACCCCACGTGGGGCCCTGCTCTCTCCACATGGGTCTAGGAAGACCACAGAGAACAGGCCCATGCCATGCACTTCACTCACTTATTCTGCTTCTTTTACCTCCTCTTCCCCCACTCACAGAGCCTTTTGGGTATCACTGTTGGGTGGGAGGATGACTGATCAAGCACATCGCTGCCTTCCCCAAGCCTGGAGCTGACCCAGCCCCCTGCTTCGGACGCTGGGTGAGCAACCACGAGTCCTTAGCTGCTGTTCACTTTTATTGTTTTTCAGAATTCGAATGTGGGAAATGACACTGTGCCTGATTTTCTTCTCCTGGCTTAATTTTCATCTGGATTTTATGACAGCCTACTCTCTATCCCTACTGCAGAGAAATAAAGAATGGGGTTCATTATGACTTCACAGGGTGCTCAGCTTACCCTGTGTATAAAGATCTATTCCCTTCCTTCATGGAGCTGTTAATCTAAGTGTTTCCTCTCATTGTTCCATTTCAAGAAAAGAAGTGATTTTTCTACATAGGTGATAGTAGGTTTAGAGTCTTTTGGGGTTCTGGGAATCTTAACTCTTCCTCCCCTCTTTCCTTTTTCTCTCTTAAGTATTTATTGACTACTTCACTGAGCATGACACTGTGCTAAACGCTGGAGACTAATACAAAAATAAATAAAATACCCACTATCCTCAAGCAGCACTTTGTTTCGGGAGGAGACAAACAACAATTTCCAGACAATGTGACAAGTGGCAGAACAGAGTCCCTAAGGAATGGCCTGTGGGCACAAACAAAGGAGCCAACAGCTTTGTTGGGAGAGTGAGAAAATGCCTCCCCAGGGATGGCTCAGGCAGGTATGGTCCTGAAGCACAAAGAGTCACAACTTAAAGTAGATGAAGGGTCCTCAGGTGGAGGGGTGAGCATGTGGAAGGCTCCAAGATGCGACAGAGATCAGAAGAGACTGCTGGAAGCTTCCAGGGATGGGTGTGGTAGAAGACTTGCCTGGTCTGAGGATACTCAAAGGGTCTTATCAACCTTATCTTTTAAAATCTGAGCTCTGTGTCCCTAGCCAGTAGATACGTTTAAAAGGTAACTTGGCATTAGCTGAGGGTGGATTAAACAAGGAAAGAGCAGAAGGGCCCCTTGTAATTTTTCAGCAGGGAGAGATGGATTTAACAGATACTTAGGTGGAGGAAGAGACACTTTAACAGTGAAAGAAAAGGAAATGAATCAGGGAGTAAATATTGAGTTCCGTTTTGAGTATGTGCTCATTAGTCATCCAAGGGAAGATGCCCAGGAGGGAGACAGAGCTGTATGCTGGCAGCGCCAGAAGTCTGAGGATATGGGTCCAGGAATCATCTGGGAACAGATGGCATCTGAAGCCCTGAGAGCCGGAGGGAGATCAGGCCAAGGGGCAAGTGGGCAGGTTGCCCTCAGGAAGGGGTAGCGTGGAGGATGCCCATTGGGTGTCAAATGCATTTCATGTCTTTAGATCGGGGGTCGTGGAACACTAACAGATGTTTTCAAAGGTCTGGGGAACCTCTTAAATGTTAAACAAAACTTTAAGTGTAGTTTCTTGTTGGGACAAAGACTATAGGTTTTACCAGATTCTCAAAGGAGTTTGGAACTCCCCCAAATATAATACAATGAATATAAATAATATCCTGTGATACTTAGAATTTAAACTGAATTAGGGATCGGTTCGGACTTTAGACTGTGCTTTACATAGTTACTTTGGTTTTACTGGTTTTATTTGAGCACTGTTGGAAAGAGCTCAGCTTTCACCATTGTCTGTGGAATGAGGAAAAGATAGTGGTGGCAGACAGGGTTCATGTGCTTAGGTTCATGATTTTGCTAGAAACATTTTTACTTCTGCTCTATTCAACTCCAATCCTCAAAAAACAGTTCTTCATATTATTTTTTAATTCTTAGAAATCTTTTACTTATTTATTGGTTGGTACAGGGTCTCACTGCGCAGCTCAGACCCCTAGTGATCCTCCCGCCTTAGCCTCACAGCCTCCCCAGCGTTGGGTGTGCACCACCACACCCAGGTTTGGTAGCTGGCATGCTGCACCTGGGTTTCTGGAGCCAGAACAGCAGGTGGTGCCAGGGATTGAACCCGGGTCCTTACTTTTAGACCACCAAGCTATCTCCCCAGCCCCAATTCTTCATATTAAATATATGTCTAATCATATAACAAAAGCAGTGAATTGAAGTAATTGTCTATGTGGTTAACAGTGACTACTACGTTCGTGGTTCTATATGAGATACCTATTCTAGGAATTCCTAAACTTCACTGTCTCTCTGGAACTCTCTCAGCACCACCATGATGTCCTACTATTTCTGGTTTTGTTCATACTTGAAATTGGATGTCAGTCTCTTAATCCATCATTATAGCAAATAGTCAATCTTATTACATCATAACCTTCTGCACTTGTCAGAAAAAGTTTTATTTTAATGGACTATGAATACAATATGAAAATTGCTAACTCTTTGTATATCAAAGAGCACTATCAAATGAAAAATAATTCCCTGGAATGGGAGAAGATATCTAATAAAGGCCCAGTTTCCTGAATATACAAAGAACTCTTGCAACTGAACAAGAAAAAAAAAGAGATAAATAAATATGGGCTATGGATCTAGTTCAGTGACACAGTGCCTGCCTGGCAAGCATGAGGTCCTGAGTTCAATTCCCTGTATCCACAAAAGACTCCCAAGATGTATCATGTACACGTACAAACTCCCTATAATGAACAGGATCATTGAGTATATCTAAAATGTACCAATAAAATCTTTTTTATAAAATTATTTTTTCAAAAAGGATAAATGACCCAGTATAAAAATAAACAAAGGACTTAAATGAACATTTCTTCAAGAACTATACATAAATAAGCAATAAATACATGGAAAGATGTTCAGCACCATCAGTAGTAGGAATAAACACATCAGTACCACAATTAGATACTGCTTGTCCCCATAAAATAGCTAGATAATTTTTTGAAACAGAAAATGATAAGTGTTGGCAAGGAATTAGAGAAGTTAGTACCTTCACACATGACTAGTGAGAACGTAACATGCTATACTTGCTATGAAAAGCAGTCTGGCAGCTGTGGGGGGCAGTGGAACCACGGCTGAGCCAGAGGTGAGCCACATAAACAAGTCATTGGGACAACAGCAAAACCAGCCCATCCAGTGTCTGGCTCTGGTGTTCCTCCTTGTAACCACCACACAGACAGCTGTGAGAATGTCCCGCTCTCAGTGTTCTCAGCAAAAGACTGAGACCTCCTGTTCTGACTCCATTTTGTGCCATCCCCTCCCCCTTTTTACTGTGTGTAAGACGCAGACCATGTTGGGCTGTCACTGCGTCTCCCTCAGAGAGAGCAGGTTCCACCCAGACCCAGCTTCCCTTTCAGTATGCATCTAGCTTTTCTTAATCTCCCATTGCCCCTTTTCAGGGTCCCAATAGCTGCACAGATTGTAGCAGGCAGTTTCTCAAAACTTTAACAATAAATTTGCCATATGATTCAGAAATTCTACTTGTAGTGGTATTCCCAAGGCAATTAAAAATATACAGTTACAAGAGTAACTTGTGCATAAATATGCAAAAAAGCATTAGTTACAACTGCCAAAAAGGGCAAGCAAGCAAAGTGTCTGTTAACTAAATAATGGGCAAACACAAGGAAACATATATCAGGGAACAGCATTCAGTCATAAAAAATAATGCAGTATCAATACGTGTTATGACATTGACAAACTTTGGATGCCTCATGCTAAGTAAAAGAAGCCAAGCAAGAGAGGGCACATGTTGTAGGATTCCGTTTCCATGGAGTTTTCCAAGTAGATAAACTCATAAAAAGAGAAAGTAGACTGATAGGTGCTGGCAGCGAAAAACAAAAACTAGTAGGCATGGAGTAACTTTCTGGAGTGATGAGAATGTTCTGGAATCAGAGAGTGGTGATGGTTATGCAGCATTGCAAAGGTTCTAAAAACCCCACAATTATGTACCTCAGAGTGGTTAAAGTGGTGAATTTTAATGTCATATCAATTTTGCCTCAGCCTCAATAAAAAATGCAAAACAAAATCGCCAATTGATTTAGCTTTACCCCAGAGATGACAATCACAGAATCCACAAGCCTTTTCATAGTTCCCCTCATTTTTGACGAAGTCTCATAGGTTCATATGAGATTAGAATTCTTCCTCATTTTGATCTCTATAATATGCGTTCTAAGCCAGTTAAAAACTTGGACACAAGGAAAATCCCACTTAGGAAAGAAGAGAAGTAGTAGAGGAAATGTTGGCATGCATTAGTTTGGGGAATGTATTTCTAAAATTTTGGAGAAATAAAATAGCAAGGCATGGCATTACAGGCGCTACACATTTGCAGGACTACTTTAGCTCTAAAACCCTGCAAGTGGTAGTAAGAGAACAGGGTGAAAATGTGGAATCCGCTCTGCCTACTTCCTTTCGCTGTCTTCCAGAAATGAAGCCAAGTTTCACTTCTTATGGCACTCGGGGATTCCTTAAGCATTTCACTCTTCTTTGGACTAAAATCATTTAATTTCGTGTCTAGGGTTCTGAACCCAGTGAATTTCCGTCGTGTACAACGTTCCTGCCTGACTCCTAGGAAGATAGCTTGGATCCTCATTTGTCTTTCTGTCATACAACAGGGTGATTGGAAGAATCTCCCTGGTAAAGAGGAGGGACTCAACTGTGGCAAAAAATGAAGAAAGAAAAATTTTTTTTTTTTTCAGAATGATTTTCCTTGGCTTCGTGGATGCCCATGTCCCCTGTTACTTGTGTTACTTTTTGCGATGCTGGGAACAGAACTCAGAGCTTTTCCTGCTAAGCAAGCGCCCCACTGCCAAGCATGCCAACCCTTGAGTGGCTCAGCTCCTGAATGCCTCTCTGGCTGTGGTCACACTGCAGAAGTCTGATCAGGGACAGGCAGGACCAGACACATAATTTGTGCAAAATGAGCATGCACACTCCTTGTTCAACAGCAAATAATTTTGAAGAGGTGACAGCAAAGCATAAGCACGGCAGCTACAGCACACCCAGCACCCATGTTCTGAGGGACAGCTTGATGGCCAGTCTCCCAGCGACACCATCTTTTTTCTGGGGCTGAGGGCCAGAGAGCTGACCTTCCAGAACCTCAGTCCTCACCCTGCAGCATGAGGCTCATCTCCCCCACCTCTTGCCTAGCTGCTAGAATTTTCCAAGTCTCAAGCTCAATGCCATTGTTTAGCACGTTTTCTATTTTTCTACAGAGAAGGAGGTGCCATATGCTCCACGGGGGAAGAATGGCAGGAAAGGCATTTTTAGAGCTGCATGTGGGACCTTCGGAGCTTCAGAAAGGGGGCTGAGCGGGGCTCCTGGGCGCCTGCTCCAGGCTGACACCGTCTGCCTCGCGCAGTGTTTTTATTAGCTCGTCTCCTCAGTACATCAGTGGCAAGGGTGATGAAACCGGTGGCAGATTTAACTGCCAGGCAGCTGGGTCACTGTCCCGTGGGTCTTGTTGTCATGCTGTGGTCTTAAAGTGACCACGGCTGCTTGGGCTGCTGCCTTCCAACAAGCTCCAGGAGAGACCACTGAATAGTTAATCAGTGGAAAAGGAAGACAGAGGCTGTTGCTTGCAGAAAACACAGAGAAGCAGCTTTGAAAACTCCCAAGGTGGCTGAATATCAAGAACACGGCTCCTGCTGTGGGCAGCTGTGTGTGCAAGGGGCAGCCTGGGGGCTTAAAATCAAATCTCCAGCACGGGCTGGTGCCTTGCCCCATGGGCTTTGGCAGTGGAGGCAGAAAACCTAAACACTACAAAATGAAGAACCCTCCATCCTGGTAGAGGAGGGCTGCCATGTGCCGTCAGCTTTTGTATTGCTAGCTGCAGACCTAAGGGGTAAGAGTAGAGGGAGCAGAGGAGAGAAGGCAAGATGACTTATTTAACAGGCAGGATCTGCAGGTCCCTTACCTGAAACCGTCTCATGTCTCTTGGGTTTCCTGCTGTTTTCAAACAATTCTGATTGCACTTGAGGAAAAATTTTAAAAAGAATCTGTAAAGAGAAAGCAATGTGTTACAATTTTCGGTAAACATTTTGTAAGGGAGACCATATCTGCATTCGATTAGATTTGATGTGAAAAGCGATTGTATTTCAGGTCTGGGGAATTTCAACCAGCCCTGCTGGGGAAGGAACATAACTGACCCTCTGCAATTTGCAAATCTGAGTGTTTTCAGTCACAAGCGCAGAGCGCCCTACTCCATCACAGCAAGCTGGGGGACAGACTGTCAAGCAGCTCCCAAGCTGGCTCTGGTGTGTACACGGGCCTGGAGTCTGTAAGGTACTCTTTCTGCAAACACAGGCTCCAAACACAGCAGTGACCCCTACTGTACAGAAAGCCTTCCTCTGGGGTGAAGAGTGGCAGGATGTGGACCGGCTCCCCGGGCTCCTTGGTGTGTGGCTCCCTGCTGGCCGCACACACCCTGCCTCACACCTGAAGGGAGCCTGACAGCTTTACAAACAAAACTGGAAGATGGTATCCTACCATCCAAAGACCAGATCAGCCGGTCAGGTACATAGCGGGTGTTTATGATTAATAGCTAGTGGGAATCTCTTTTCAGACCCTCTACAAATTATCAAGAAAATTACAAAGGCCCTGAATCACAGTCGGAGCTCATCATTTACAAGACATATATTTTAAAGTCCATATTCCCCTAAACAGTCTGTTTAATTTTAAAACCGGGTATCTTGAATCATAGGACATCAATCAAGAAAAAAATTGGCAAAAGTAGCCTTTGCAGCAATTCACCTAGCTCCAGTTTGAAATTTTGTTTCAAAATAGAGTAAGTTTTTCATTTATTTTGCTTGCAGAGTCCTTTCTCTTAAAAAGAAAAAAAAAATCCAGCTTTTGCAGTGTTAAAGTCCCAGGTGAGCTAGGCCTATTTCCCTTTCTGTTACTATGACAACGAAATTTTACCGCAGTCCCTAAGTCCCTTCAGAACTCTCACATCCATGCCTTGAATTAGAACTTTAAAGGAAAAGATATACATTTTCCCCGGGATTTACCAACAAAATAAGTAGAAATCAACAATGCTTCTGAAAATTCTATTTTAAAGCAGCAGTTGGTGAAAGCCTCTCATCACGAACTTCTGTTTATTTTCATTTTCTAACAACCACACAAAAGAATTAAAGAGAGCTCCAGTTAACTGCATGTGTCGCTGGAGAAAAAATACAGATGAGAAGATAAACAGTAAACGATAGAAGACAGAGAAGGGGAATTGGCTCTTCGGATTCTGTTCTGCACCCCAGACTCTTTACTCTCTATTTGCTAAAAAAAAAAAATGTGTGGCAACATGTGCCTGCCCCAATGGCGATGTATGAATGAGACTGGGTGTGAATTTGGAAGTAACAGTTAAATATTTTCCCATTATATTCTAACATCTGCTTTTCGCCTCTTTCTTGTGATCCATTATGAGGTGGGTGGCAGGTCAGGCATGTCTTCTTGTGCCATAAAGGTTTTGGTGTCTCCCCTACAGATGCCCCCTGAAGGCCAAGGAGGAGCATACAGCTAGAGTAGCATTGCTTTCTGCAGTATGTAAATCCACAACCTGCTGCAGCTTCTCAAAGAACAGCGAAATGCCTGCCTGCAGTGAGTAGGGTGGATAGAAGGGGACAGCTTTGATTTCAGTAAAGATAGAGCCCATTTCCACATTTTCATCCTGGGAGGGGAAACACTCCTATACCTGTACACTCACATCAGAGTCAGCTCCAGCTGCCTCCAAGGCTCCGAGGTGCTCTGCATAGACGGCGCTTGCTCCTCTTTCAGACAATAGCCCCCACCTCCCAGCGTATCTGCCCTCCCACACCCCCAGCAGCAGTTTACACTTTTTCCCTGCCACAACCAAGTGGAGTGCTGGGTTTCATTTCTTCTTCATTGATTTTTGGAAAGTTTGTAACAACTGCAATCCTTATAATGCACACTGTGTGTGCCTGCTGGCCCTGACCTCCCCCACCTCCTGTCGCAGAAGTATCTGGTGAAAACATTAGTGTTCACGAAGGCATTATTGTGAGAATGGTGTGGTAGGTGGAAAAGTGCAAAAGAGATAAATGTTTACATAAAATTGAATTGATTTAGGGAGATGTGGAACCTGGTGAAAGGCTTGACTCATTTTAAATTAGGACCCTTAATAGTTATTTGGATGGAAAGCCCTGCTTGTGACTCCCTTGTCTTGGGCTGGGTTTGCAATCTACATGGGCCCCTGAACATTGAGCATGTAGCATTTGGTTGAAAAAGGGAACCAGGATCTCTTAGGTTCCATAATCACATGGAAGTGCTATACATGGTCATCACCAAAAATTATGCACTGCATTTTTAAATATGTGGATCTAAAAATTAATAGAAATTCAAATTCTTTGTTTGCTGATCCCTCTGGTTTCCTCTCTGTCTTTTCCACTGATGCCTTTTATGTTCTCTCCCAACCTCACCAACCATGATCCAGGATCTCGTACAAAACTCTCTCCTACCCCTACCACCTATCAGACACAGGGTAACTGGAAAGGAACTAACTCTTTCCAAATCCCTTGGGTCTAGATCACTCCAAAGCCAGAGCTGCCTGGAAAATGTCAGCTTTCTCCACTCAGAAATGGAAAACCAAAATGAATTACAAGATTCAGACCAAGTGTGGGAATTCTTGCTGGGATGGGAGCTTGCTCCATTTTCTCCAAACAACGGTGACAACATAAATACTATGGCCACTCAGCGTACTGCAGTTGGCAAGACTTTTCTGATTGCAGTCCTGAAGAGGGAGCCTAACAGTGTTGGGTTTGTCCTTCTTTTATGCATAATAGGAATGGAGAGGTAAGGTCAAAATGTGAACTCCAGCCCTCAGATTTCAGTGGGGCCCCTAGGTCACCAGGGCAGTATCATATACCAAAAGGCATTCCTTTGCAGCACAAATACTTATGAGATCGTGCTGGGCTTGACTTGCTACCCACTGATGATGCAACTAAGTTACTGTGCTTCTCTAGGCCTCAGTGTCTTTAACTGCGAAAACAAAGGCTTAACGGAATCATCTCTAGGCTTCCTTCAGCATCAGTATTCTTTGACTGCAAAGAAAAATGGCCAGCAGAGGTACTTTGGGGAAAGAACGCACTGACAAAAACCCCAGCACTCACAGGACTCCAGGAGGGTCTGTGGGCAGCAAAGGCAATGTCTGAGACCCAAGTCCAACTCACTGAGATGAGAGACAAATAAGGGGGAGAGGCTGACTGGTGGAAAGTGGGGTATCCGGGTAACGCCTCAGCCAGAGTTGGTGACATCTGGGGTTGGTAGGCAGGTGACTGGGTGAGCCACACCACTGCAGTGGGACTCCCTTTTGTGCTCCTGAGGCAATGGAAGGTGCTTGTAGAAGATCAGGGTCATAGCCAGGTCTGTGTCTGCTTACCACTCTTCATGGTCAGCAGTTAAGGGACTTGGCTGTCACAGAGGGGAAGGAAATCCACCTTATGTGCAGGGTGTGTGTTCCGAGTCCTCAGGGGATGCCTGAAATCCCAGATAGCACCTTGCCCTAGGTAGACCATGTCTTCTCCTATACACAAACACCTGTGATAAAGCTTAACGCATAAATTAGGCCTAGTAAGAGATTAGCAACAATAATGGTGAATAACATTGAAAAAGTACAACAATATGCTGTAATAATAGTCATTTACAATGTGAATTGTTTTCTGGAGTTGTTCCCTTTAATATTTTCCAATTGCAGTTGACTATGGGTAACGAAGTCCTCAATAAATGAAGTGAGGGATAAGGGGACACATCCCCCTGCATTGGGCAGGCAAGTCTGTTTTCCCTCTTATGGCAACTCTGTCAGCGGCACACTACCCCTCAGTTGGGCAAAATCAAAGCCTTAAGAATTCAAGAATCTGGCCAGCAGTTGGCTAGCTTGGGAGTGGGGGATGCAACGCTTGGAGCCTGGATTCTCCCGAGAACCAGCTTTTCGTGTTCTTCTGTTTCCTACACGAGTGGCACTGGGACAATGGTGGTACAGCTCTTTTATTTTTATTTATTTATTT
>NDGM011199619.1:0-22974 GCA_002564305.1 Octomys mimax | reverse complement strand
CAGGCCCTTGTGCTTGCCAGGGAAGCACTTATTCCACTGAGCCATCTCCCCAGCCCCTGCAATACATATTTTTTAATCACTGGAAATTTTATGTTAATCCACATAGCTATCTAATGTATTGCTCTTTTGAGTGTTTTGGGAAGGGGCTTTTGTAGTCAAACCCAGGATCTTCAAACTGATCTGTGTGTCCAACTCCTACCCATCCTATTTTTGAGACAGAGTCTCCCTGAGTTACCAAGGCTGGGTTCAAACTTATAATATTCCTGTCTCAGTCTCTTAGAATACTGAGATTACAAATGTGTGTCATCACACCTCCCTGTTTTATTGTTTAAAAGTGATCCTTGGACTGGGGATGTAAGCTGGCCCTGGTTTGGATCCTCAGCCATGCCAACAACAAAAAAAAAACCTTTAAGATTTGCTTTTCTTTCTTTAGCATTTGTAATTATGAAATCATATGTCATATCTCAACATAATAGAGTAGAATTTTACAAATCAAACTAAAGTAATTCAGACAGTTTAATAGAAGAAACAACTTCAAACAGGCTCAAAGATTAAATGATTCTAACTTTCAGAGATTCAGAATGGCAAAAAGCTCATATAAATTTAAATATGATAATTACCCAGGTAGAAGAGAATATTTATTGGTTCTTAAATATTTCTGCATGAAACAGTTGTTTTTGTTTTGTTTTTTTCAGAACTAGGGATTGAACTCAGGCCTTGCACTTGCCAGGGAAGTGCTTATTCCACTCAACCATCTGCCTGGCCCCAAAATACAATTCTCTTTTTTTGTTTGTTTGTTTGTTTTGGCAGAACCGAGGATTGAACTCAGGCCCTTGTGCTCGCCAGGCAAGCGCTTATTCTACTGAGCCATCTCCCTGGCTTATGAGACAGTTTTGTACATTCAGTTCACTTATATTAATTTATCCTTGGTAGCAGTAGAGGCAAACCTTTTGGAGCTTTCAGATACAAACAGACCACTGTGGCTTATGTGCCACAGGTTCACCACCACCACTCTATGTATAGCTCTTAGTATTATTAATACTATAAAAAATTTTTCTTTCTTTTATTGTTTTAGGTTGTCTGGATACCTTGGCTGCTATGCAAGACTTGAAAATGGGCATTGCAAGTACAGAAGAAGAAACTCAAGCAGTAATGAAGGTTTATTCCAAAGAAGATTATAGTATAGTAAATAGGTTTGAAAGTATGTATACATTGATTGAGGAAAAAATATGTTATAAATAAAATACATTTGGATATTTTAAAACACAGATTATTATTTATATCTTCTAGGTCATGGAGGGGGCTGGGGTTACTCTGCCCATTCAGTAGAAGCTATACGGTTTTGTGCTGACACTGATATTTTACTTGGTGGTCTTGGTCTATTTGGAGGTAGAGGAGAATATACCGCTAAAATTAAGGTAAATTTTATTGACACTTTTATCCTGTTTTGTTGAAGATGCTGATTTTATATAGTTTATTGTTAAAGCTTCCTTTTAATTGTCTTTTAACTTGGTTTACTTATTCCTAATGTGTCCTTTTAAAAAGAGATAGGGGAAAGACTTATAAACTCTTATGCACTAATATTAAATCAGTAATATTAAAAAATCAAGAGAAGGAAGAGAAAGAGATAAAGGATAAAACAAAAAGAGTTGAGATATGTTATGTACATGTACCAGCGTCCTTTGAGGAATGTAATCATTATATACTGACTGTAAACGTGTATTAATAAAAAATAAAAATTAAAATAATAAAGTCAATAAAAAGGGAGAAAATTAAACAAAAATGATTTTTCAGTAGTTGAAGACTGATAAGAGACTTGCAATCAGTCTCAATCTTTTGTATTGAACTTCCAGGTCATCTAGACATAGCAGTTCCTTTTTATGTGCCTATATTCTTATAATTATTTTAATGATGATCACAAGTATTTTGATGCAGGGACATTTTGTTATACATAAAGTGTTTACAGCATCTTTAATGCCAACTACTATATAAATAGACATCATCACTCCAGGATTTGGAACCAACAAGGAGGGGAAGATAAAACAGAGTGGATGGATTCCATCTGGCAGGCCAACTAAAAATAAGAGTAATAACTATATTATACCCCAAAGAGCTAGCAATTATCTGAAGCAAAATTTATGTTTACTCTTCAAAAATTTACTTCAAGCTTGAATATTGTGCTTCTCAGATTATGTAACCTTTTTTTTTGTATTAGTACATGTTTGCAGTATGATGCTTACATTCCATGTAGGAAGTTGGTACATGTGCATAATTCATCTTACTTACTTTTTTCTTACCTCTTTCTCCTTCCTCTCTTCTCCCTTCCTGCTCTGTTCTCCATTTGAGAATGTTCTATCTCCCTACTTCCTACTGTCTGTTTTTATTATGCTGTTTATTTAAATTTTGAGTTTCTCATGTAAGAGAAAAAGCCATTTGATACTTAAGTTTGTATATCTGATTTATTTTGCTTGACATGGTCTCAGTGACCATTTTCCTACAGTGACTCAAACTTACTCTTGGTTATGACAAAGTAGTACTACATTATGTCTAAGAACCTCATTTTCTTTCTCCATTCATGTGTTCATGGACATATCACCTGCTTTCAGAATTGTCCTGTGCATATTGCTGTAATATGATGTCTTTAGCTCTTTCTTGAATACCTATAAGAGGAATAACTGGAATAAAAGAAATTTCTAGTTTTAGTTGTTTGAGGACTCTCCATATTGATTTCCAACATGGTTATTTTAGTTTCAATTTCCACCTGAAATGGAGAAAGGTGATTTCCCTTTATATCATACCATCATTTATTATTTGATTTCTTAGTGATGACTGTTCTTTCTGGAGTAAAATGAAATCTGTATTTGAATTTACATATCTCTCATGGGCAGAGATGTGGTTGCTCGTTATTTGTTTCATATTTGTTTTTTGTGTTTAGTTTTTCTTATTTTAAAGAAAACAGAAAAATAATAGATAAGACATTAAAAACAATACACCATTTCAAAAAACTAAGATGATACATATTAAGCAGTGGTTTTTATCTTGCAGTGTTTTCATCAATACAGTTGCTCAGATCACCAGATATAAGCATGGAAAATTTTAAGCATTGACTGGTACTTAACAAAAAATCAAAAAACAGTAGAAATTAGTAGTACTATCATCTAAGCTGTTCTGTGTATAAATTATACATACTTTTTTCCTTTCTTTTTTCTTTTCTCCTTCATGCTAATTGTTTATTCCTTTTGCTCAATTTCTTTCCCTTTTACTGCATCTATTGTACCTTTCAGATTTTATTTGCTCTTTTAGGTGCTTACACTAGGGAGACAATATGATGTTTAGACACATGAGTTTGACTTATTTCACTTTTGATTGTAGGCTCTAGTTGTATACATTTACCTATAAAAAACTTCAAGTTTATCTTTCTTTATGGCAGAGTAATAATCCATTGTATAAAAATACCACATCTTTTTACACCCTCCTCAATTAATGGGCATTTGGGTTGTTTCCAAGATTTAGCGATGATAAATTATGCTGCTATAAACATCAGTGTACATTTATCCCTGTGGTATGATGTTTTCAGTTCTTCTGGGAAAATACCCACAGGGGGAATAGCTGAGTTGAATGGGACTTATAATCCTAGTTTTTTCAGGAACTTCCACAATGATTTCCATAGTGGTTGTACCAGTCTGTACTCCCATCAACAATGGAAAAGGGTTCCTTTTTCACCACAGCCTCTGTAGCATTTGTTGCTAGTTGATTTCTTTGTGATAGCCATTTCTGGTGTGAGGTAGAATCTCACTGTTGTTTTAGTTCCATTTCTTAAATAATGAGTGCTGTTGGAATATTTTCACATATATTTATTTGCAATTTATATTTCTTCCTTGGAGGAATGAATATTCATCTCAGATGCCCATTTTTTGATTGAGTCTTTGAATTGTGGGAACCTGCTTCTCAGAGGGAAATTTATAGTGGTGAACTCTTAACATTAGGAAAACAGAACAAGAGCAAGCAAATACCTAGTGCTGTATTTCAAGCTTCTACAAAAAGAAGAGCAAGTCAAGCCCAAAGCCTAAAAAAGGGAGAAAATTATAAAGATCACAGCAGAAATTAATGTAATTGAGACAAAGGAAACAATACAAAGAACTAATGAATCGAAGAGTTGATTCTTTGAAAGTATAAATAAAATTGATAAATCCTTAGCCAACCTCATCCAAAAAAAAGGGAAGAAAAAATTTAGTAAGGAATGAAAGGGGTAAAATTACTATAGAACTTGTGGAAACTCAGAAGATCAATACCTACTACATAAATCTTCACCTTCATAGGATGGAAACACAGAAGAAATGGACAAATTGTACAAATTACCAAACCTGAATCAAAAAGATATAAAACTTCAGGATAACCCATTATCATTTGATGAAATTGAAGCATAATGAAAAAAGCTTACCAAAAAAGAAAAGCCAAGGTGCTGATGGATTCAGAGCTGAATTCTACAAGAAATTTACAGAAGATTTAATCCCAATAATCCTCAAACTCTTCAATAGAATTGAAAAGGAAACAAATCTTCCTAACTTATATTTGGAGGCAAGTATTACACTGATACCAAACCCAGAGAAAGACTCAACCAAAAAAAAAGGAACTATAGACCAGTTTCCATAATGTGTGCAGATGCAAAAATGCTCAGTATAATACTAGCACATAGAATGCAGCAAATCATCAGGAAGATTATACACCATGACCACATGGGAATCATCGGAGGGATGAACGGGTGGTTCAGTGTATGAAAATCTGTAAGCTTAATACATCATATCAAAGAGCCAAAACCAAAAACTACATGATCATCTCAATAGATGCAGAAAAAGCTCATCTCAATAGATGCAGAAAAAGCTTTTGACAAAATCTAACACTTTCATAATAACCCTAAAGAAAATTGGAATGGATAGTCTTTATCTCAATCTGGTAAAAGCCATCTATGACAAACCAACAGCCAGCATCATACTAAGTGGACAAAAACTGAAAGCCTTCTCTAAAATCAGGTACAAGACAAGGATGTCCACTATCACCACTCCTATTCAATATAGTTCTGAAAACATTAGCCAGAGCAGTTAGACGAAAAAAAGAAAAAAGAAATAAGAATTGGAAAGAAGTTAAATTATTATTTACCTATGACATAATACTCTATAAGACCCAAATAACTCCACCAAGTGGATCCTAGAATTAACAAACAAATTCAGTAGCATAGCAAGTTACAGTGTCACCACCCAAAATCAGTAGCATTCCTCTACACAAATAACAAACTCACTGAGAGAAAAATTAGAGAAACAGCACCCTTTACAATAGCAACCCCCCAAAATGAAATACTTAGGAATAAACTTAACAAAGGAAGTAAAAGAACTGTATGATGAAAATTACAATAATCTAAAAGAAAGAAATTGAAGAAAATTTCAGAAAATGCAAAAATATTCCTTACTTATGGATAGAAAGAACCAACATTATGAAAATGGTTATACTCCCAAGGCTGTTATACAAATTTCATGCAAACCTGATCTGAATACCATTATCCTACTTCACAGATCTAGAGAAGACATTCCTAAAACTCATTTGGAACCAAAAAAGACATAAAATAACAAAGGCAATCCTGCACAGCAAAGTCGTGGCAAGAGGCATTATAATCTGTGACTTTAAATTATACTGCAAAGCTACTGTGATAAAATTAGCCTGGTGGCAAAAAAAAAAAAAAAGACCTGGGGATTAATGGAACAGATTAGAAGATGAAGAAACAATTACAAACCCACACAGCCACTGTATCTTTGACAAAGGGGTCAAACAAGTTCACTGAAAAAAAAGATAGCCTCTTTAATAAATGGTGCTAAAAAAACTGGAACAGGAGATATGTTTCCATATCCTCTTCAATCTTCTTTTTCAGGGTGCTGTAGTTTTCAGTATATGTTTTTTTACTTTCTTAGTTAGATTTATTCCTATGTGTATTGTTTTTCTTGATGCTATTGTAAAAGTTGTAATTTCCCTAATTTCTCTCTCAGTGATTTTGTTATTCATATACAGAAATACTATTGGTTTTTGAGTGTTGACTTTGTATTCAGTTATGCTGCCAAATTTGCTTCTTGGGGGCCGGGGAGATGGCTCAGTGGAATAAGCGCTTCCCTGGCAAGTGCAGTGGTCTGAGATCAATCCCCAGTTCCACCAAAACAAACAAACAAACAAATTTGCTTCTTAATTTTTGGAGTCTTTTGTTGGAGTCTTGGGAGTCTTTTATGTAGAATAGAAAATATCATTTTACTTCTTTTCCTATCCATAGTTTTTGCATTTGTTTCTCTTTATCTATTGGCTTTGGCTAATGTTTCCAGAGATAGATAGATAGATAGATAGATAGATAGATAGATAATAATATTAAAACAGAAAATTACAAATGCTACCAAATTTCACCAAGAAAAATAATATGAATTTCACAGTATTTGTTTTATTTCATAGTGTTGTCTTTAAATTAGTTGTTTGTAGTACTAGATATATGCATGTAAAATTGGAAGAAGAAAGAAAAAAATAAGAAATTAAAAACAGGAAAAAGAATTAAAAAAAAAGACAAAACTAATTAAGCATTAACTGCTTCTTTCCATAGACCAACAGAAATCCACAGTACAAATAGCCAAACCATCTTGCTTACATACATAGATAAACTCCTTTTATCTCCTCCCTCTGCTTTCCTTCTCCTCATCTCAGTAATTTCTTCATTTTGAACAGGTTTATTCCCTTTTCCCAGTATCTATTATTGTACCCTTCAGATTGTGTTTTCTCTTTCATCTTCTTACACTAAGGTGACAATACAATGTTTGCACATGTGGGTCTGATTTATTTCACTTTAGACTATGGTCTCTAGTTGCTTCAGTTTACCAATAAGAGGCTCCAAGCAGAAACTCACTCAGCCTCCTTATCTTTGACAAAGGGTCAAACATGTTCACTGACAGAAACATAGCCTCTTTAATAAATGATGCTGGGAAAACTGGCTTTTCACATGCTGAAGGTTAAATTAGACCCATGTCTATCACCCTACACTACAGCCAAAGTGGATCAAAGATTTAAATACCAAAACAAAAGCATTAAATGTACTAGAAGAGAAAGTAGATGGAAATCTTGAAGACATAGGGGTAAGCAGAGAGTTCATGAACAAAAGCTAAATTGCATGCATGGCAGATACTTCAAAGTATCAACAACTGGGATCTCATCTTTTTGAACGGTTTCTACACTTCAAAAGAAATCACTGACAGAGTAAAAAGAAAAACCCATGAACTGGGAAAAAATTACAGTCATACCTTCGACAAAGGAATTTTATTTAAAATATATAAAGAATATATATATCAGCCCCCACCCAAATCAAAGACCCAATCCAAAAATGGGCATCTGAGATGAAATACACTTCTCAGATGAAGAAGTGCAAATGGCAATATATGAAAAAATGTTCAACATCATTAGTCATCCAAGAAATGCAAATTAAAACAACACTGAGATTCTGTCTCACCCCAGAAAGAATGGCTGTTATCAAGAGGTCAAGTAATAACAAAATGTTTGAAGTGCTGTCGGGAAATAGGAAACCTTCTCCACTGTTGGTGGGAGTGCAGACTGGTACAACCACTGTGGAAAGCGGTGTAGAGATTCCTCAAAAAGATAGGATTGTAGGTTCCGTTCAATCCAGCTATTCCTTCTCGATATTTTTCCAAAAGAATTGAAAACATTCTGTCCAAAACTATATTGAATAGGAGTGGTAATAATGGGCAATCTTGTCTGGAAGAGATGACAAACTGAAAAGTATTTGCATCTTCCTATTTATAATACATGTACTACAAAAGGTACATAAAATGAGTTAAATAAAAATAAAAAGCTTCTGTAGTTACATGGGTTATAGAAATAGAATAATAATTAAGGACACTTACAGCACTTGTTGTCAACACTAAGAAACATAATACTTTGGCTTACTTCAGTACAGTACTTTCAAAATTAATATTTTAGTATTGGTGGACTCATTGTGGAGATCGAGAAGCAAATTCAGTAAGTTATCTCATACTGATAACAGTGTCTGATAAGCCTATCAAGAAGAGAGCCAAGCATGGCTCTAAATGCTTGTAATCCTAGCACATGGGAGGCTGAGGCAGGAGGTGCACCATGAGTTCAAGGCCAGCCTGAGCTACATAAGTGAGTTCAAGGTCAGCTTGCGCTACATAGTGAGACTATGCCTAAATAAATTTTCTTTTCTTTTTTTTTTTGTAATATTCAGTTCTATAGTGGACCTTATTTTCAAGAGTTGTACAGTTATAGCGGCACTTTATATATGTTATTTTGTATTGGTCCTACTTTTATTTCAACCTAAAATTCTTCCTCACTGCTCCCTTTCTCTGGAACCTAAAGCTTTCCTGTAGTGTTGGGTTTTTTTTTCCCCCTTCCCTTTTCCTTTCTAAGGTGTTTTTTGTTTGTTTGTTTTTTCCTAGCCTTTGTTGTTTTTTGTTTTGCTGTTTTCATTTTTATAACTGTTGCTTTATATGTTTGTCCTCTTCATCTTGGCCACTAATTGGTGGAATTTCTCTAGGCTTAGTCTGTGGTCTTCCTTGCTCATTCAGTGTTTTCTTTTAGGCCTTGTTTTCTTAACCTGAAGTTTCACTAGTCTTTAGCATTACATGATGCTAAAATTTCTACTTCCAGGTATATTTCTTTTTTACTGACCCATTTCCATGTAAATGATCTGAAGACATGGCAGTTTTTGTTATTACCTCTCACCTGAATTGTGTTCTTCCCCTAAGACCTAGATTTCTTTCAGGCACCCATGTCTTGTTAATAGTACCACCCACCATATGTTTGGAGGAAGCCAGCAACCTAGATCTCTTTCCTAATTGGTCTTCCTACCCCTATAAATGTCTCTTCCATTACTAGCCCAGACTGTTTGTCTTAGATTACTGAACTAACTAGTCTTTGTTCATATTCTTTTGTGCTTTCTGCCTTTTTTGTCTTCCTATCTCTTCTATAACCTTGTCTAGGAAGGTCTTTACCCAACTGCTCTGCAGAAATTATTCTTATCAAAATTCTAATGATATTTAATACTATTAAAACCAATAGTCAAGTCACAGTCCTCACTTTCCATAGCCTATCAGCCAGATTTAATTCAGTTGAGGCTCTTTTTTGAAATACTTTCTTCACTTGCCTCTCAAGACACTTCACTATTCTTCTATCCTGTTCATTTCCTAATATCCTGCCAGTTGTTCATTGTGCTAATTTTGAAGTGTTTGAAGGTCAAACCCATTTTTGGACCTGTTTTTAGAGTATGTTTTTTCCAACTTCTGCTGCAGTACACACTTTCCTACTTGAGAGGCTGAGGTAGGATGATTCAGTGACCCCACAAGTCTGAGTATGATCGTGTCTCAATTATTCATTTGTAAAGTGTGTGTGTGTGTGTGTGTGTGTGTGTGTGTGTGTGTTATACTCATCCCCAGAATGATCCAGCCTTATGCCTCTGAATACTTTTTTCTTCTGCTTGAAGTCTAATTGTGGGGGGAGAACATTCAGAACTGTTTGTGATGATTATACCCACATTTTTCCTATCTCAGTTTATTGACTTAGGATATACTTTAGTTTTATAGGTGCTTAGGACAAAAATCTTTGAGTCATCCTTGATTTCTCTCTACTTTTCATACCCATATGCCCTTCAATGACAAATATTTTTAACTTCACTTTCAAAATAAATCTACAGTTTACCCACCACTAAACATGACTATTACCAAGTTGGTCCATATCTTAACCATTTTCATATGATTAAAGATAGTCTCCTACCTTGTATTTTGCTTCTTTCCTTATCCAGTTCAGTCAGTTTGCAATACAGCAGTCTGAATGGCACACAGCAGATTCCATCAGAATTCTCTGCCCATCCATCTCTGACCTTACATTGTTCTAATTGCTTCACTATAATCTTGTCACACTGGCCTGCTTCTGTTTCTTAAACATGTGAAGCTTCAGAACCTTTGTATTGACTCTTCTAAACTACAGCTCTCCTCAATGTGGGTCACTTCTTAGATTTCTACTCCTTGTGAGCCTTACCACAAACTCATAACCAGTAGCCCCCCACCCCCCTTTTTTTTAAGTTGTATGGTTTATGCTGTTATTGTTTATCCAGTTCTTAAACTGCTCTGGTACAAAGTATGTATTCAAGTAGTTTTGAATGTAAAGAGAGCCAAATCAGGGTCCAATCATTGCTGACTTTTACATGATGCTATGAAGAAGGTAAGAAACCATTAAAACATTCAGTAAGAAAGTATTTTGATCAGGTACTTACTTTGGTGAGTACTAGGAGCCATCAAAACAATGCAGAATGCTTCCGCTTCATTGCCCATGAGCTAAGTTAGGGAAGCAGAAGTCTAAGAAGAAAGGTCATCATAGTAGTGTTTTGGCCACCATTGGGGTTATAATTGCATTGGAGAATAGACAGAATGATGACTGAAATACAGAAAAGGGATTATTCTAGGGGTTTTGCCTGAATAATCAGGTGAATGAAAGTTTCACTAATGAGAGGAAGGTAAACAGAAGAAAGATTAACAATTTTTTGAAAAGTATGATCAAGTTATATGGGGGACATCATTGTTCAGTGACCATTGAGATAAAGATGTAGGCTAGAGACAGATTTCCAAATCAAAAGCATGTAATTAAAAATGTTAAGATACCTAGCACAGTCCCTATTCACTACATTTTAATGCATTTTTAATATTTTATCTGCCTTTTCAAAAATTCACTTACATAATTCTTTGGAGAAAAAAGCTTTTAAAAAGTACATATTAATCCATTTAAAAATTCTTCCCTCATAGTTCACTTTATTTTCACTTAATCTTATAAGCATTTCCCATTTAATATCTTGTATCTTTTTTCCTTACCTGCATTGTGGTTCTCTCCTTTTCTATGACCATTTTTCATGCTGTACAGCTTTCCTTTTTCCATGCCACATTCCTTTTATCTTCTGTGTATGTCAGTGTATATTGGATACTCACAAATTATAAACGCAGTTTTCAACAGATTTATGAAGTGAGGGATTAGGGAGATGGCTCAGTAGAATAAGCACTGCCCTGACAAGCGCAAGGGCCTGAGTTCAATCCCTGGTTCCACAAAAAAAAAATTTATAAAGTGAATGATCAGGAAAAATTGCTTTTCCTTTTTCTCTAGTTGTTTGAGTTGGGTCCAGATGGAGGAGATCATGAAACTGATGGGGACCTTCTTGCAGAGACTGATGTGCTGGCTTATGACTGTGCTGCTAGGTAAAAAATTTGTTCTTTATTCAGTATAATTCTTACATAGTTAAAGTTTAAAATTTATTAGAAAGCATAATTTTAAATGACACTTTAAATAGTCTGCTACATATGTGCTTGAGAAATTAAATGATATACTATTGAGTCTAATTTAGGGATGGGTTACTTCAGAGAAACATGCTGTTAGATGATTTCATCCCTGTGAGAAAATCATTGAGAGTAATTATGCAAACCTGGATGGCATAGGCTGCTACATAGTTTGGCCATAGGGCATAGCCACCATTCTGTGTGTGATTTCTTTTTGACTAAGATATTATGCAGCATATAGCTAAAATGCAAGCATCTTTTTAATGATGCTGCTGCATTAGAAATAGTATTCTTCATGATATTATTTCACAAGATAATTTGATTCGCCACTGAAGATAAAATGGAAATATACATGCTTTACACATGTTATTTTAATATGTCTCCTAGACAATACCTAATATGCCCTATGTTCTAGTGACTGCTACAGTCATCTATCTGTAACATTATATATGTGACATGTAAAATACATAGTCATATGTTACCCAAGGATGGGATTCTTCTGAGAAATAGGTTGTTAGGTGATTTTTTTTTTTTTTAAATTTTAGAACAGGGTCTACAGGGTCTTACTACATAAATTGACTCATAGTTTTTCTCCTGTTTTCAGCCTCCCAAGTTGCTGGGATTGCAGGTGTGTTCCACCATGCCCAGTCTCAATCGCTGTCTCAGCATGCCCTGGGGACACACACACACCAGAGATCAAACCCTGGGCACTGAGCTCTGCCTAAGCAGGCGCTTTAGTCTGCTGAACTATTTGGCCAGCCTTTGTTGAATGATTTTACCCTTTTGCAAAAATCATGCAGGGTACTTACACAACATACCTTCATCATATGATATAGTCACTGTCATTCATATATATATACATGCTATGATGATGCCCGATAGTCATAGTAGGACATAATTCAGATCACCTGTGTACCCTGACATCATCCTAGTAGCATAGTATTGTACTAGAGTGTCAGCCTTACTGAAAGGTGTGGGGAAGTTACTAAAAAACATTACATTTATTTATGAAGTTCATTAAGAAGGGATTTAGATTTTATCAGTTCTCTATGCAATACTAGGAATTATCTCAACACTGTTGTAACACTTTAGTGACTAGAGTTGGGAAATATTATGGTGGGAAAAAATACAAACAACCTTCAAGTGATAGTTGTGGAGTGTAAATAGGCTTTTTGTTAGAAAAAAATAAATATATTTTGTGAAATAAGGATGATAATAAGGCATTCATTTTGCTTTTACTAGTTACATATTCTTGAGACTCTAAGTGAATTTAAAGAAATTTTTGGGGCCCGGGAGATGGCTCAGTAGGGTAAGTGCTACTTGGCAAGCACCAGGGCCTGAGTTCAATCCCCAGTTCTGCAAAAAAATAAAAATAAAAAATAAAGAAATTTTTGACTTTCTTCATTAAGCAGTAATCCCAATTACAAGGGGTGTTTTTTGTTTTTTTGATTTTTAGCAATCTTTAGCATAAGGGAAAATTTCCAGAAAGTTAGTTAGTATCTGTGAACTTTGCCAAGTCGTAATAATCATTGACGTTTATGTTGTATATATATTTTCTGCTGGGAATTGAATCCAGAGCCTTTGCACTGACCTACATCCCCAGCATCTTCCCCCACTTTTAATTTTATTTATTTTTTAAATTTATTTTTGTCTTGTTAAATTGCCCGGGCTGGGCCAAAACCTGCATCATCTTTCTAGAGTGCTAGGATTACAAGTATATACTACCAACTGACTACCATTTATTTTTGAGCATGTGACTGTGAGTCAAATACAGTGTGTATTTTCATATATAAGGAATCATTTAGATTTCTTTCATTGCCTCTCACCAAGCCCGGATTCTTAAGGATAACGCTAGCATCTTGTTTTAACTCTCAGCTTAGTACTCTTCTCTACCTATTACTAACAAAACAGGACAACTTACTATTCCTTGAACCTCTGAAGCATTTTTATGTACAGACTCATTTGTAACATATAACATTTTCCTCTTACCTTAGATGCTCTTCTTTTCCCCTCAATTCTATTTAGAATCCTTATCTTTAAAAGTTTATAATTTCCTTATATCCTTTTAACAGATTTTTCAATGTATATGTGACTTTTTTCTCTTTTCATTTTTGTGTGGGGCCTTGGTGCTGAGGATGGAACTGAGGGCTTTACTTACTATAGGCAAGTGCTGTTGCATTGCATCACACCTCTAGTTCCTCTTCTAGATTCCTAAACACTTTGTCTAGTTAGTGTGAGATCCTCAGTTTCAAACACTTTGTCTGAATTAATTCAATCATCAGAACAACTGAATAAACTAGACATTATCTTCACTTGTTTTCAGAGAAAGAAATGAAGGTACAAAGAGAATGTAGCAGCTTGCCCAAAGTTCCCTAGTAAACAAGTCACAGAAGTAATCCTCAAACCAGAACACTTAATTTCAGAGCCATTTTCTAAATATCCTACCTCAAAAAGCAAATGCACTGAGTAAAATTTTAAACTGAAGTTCAAACTTCCATTTTCTGTAAAAATTTGCATGCTTTTTAAAATATTAATGTAAAAGCATTTACCTTAATGTCAAAGTTTTATAAGATGGAAGCATGTTATAGAATTCAGGAAAAGAAAGATAACTTACTATGACACAAGTAGCTGCTGTTCATTTGTCTTTGTGAAAAGACTTCAAAAGTATTATCTGATAAAAATGTTAAAATATAATTAATTTTATGTTTTTTGTTATAAACAATTTTTTTCTTTCTTTTTTTAAAATTTTATTTATTTATTTTTTTTTTTTTTTTTTTGGCGGTAGCAGAGATTGAACTCAGGACCCTGCACTTGCCAGGCAGGCACTTTTTCTACTAAGCTATCTCCCCAGCCCCTGTTATAAATAATTTCTTTAAAAAATAAGTATATGTGATAGGGAGGTACAAAGGAATTATTTTGACTCACTAATTTTTCTCAGAGAAAAATATGCAATGATGTTCGATGAACCAGTTCTCCTGCAAGCTGGCTGGTGGTATGTAGCATGGGCTCGCGTGTCAGGTCCCAGCAGTGACTGTGGATCTCATGGACAAGCTTCTATTACCACAGATGATGGGTAAGCAGAGCACTGAGGTATCTCCCATTTTTTTATTTGTGTAATACTGTTTGGCAAGCTCAGAGGGCTCATGCAATAAAGTAAGTATTTAATATGACTAAGGATACTGAAAACATAAAACTTAAATGTAGGTAAGCTCATAGGCCATGTAGCCACATATGTCAAGAATTAATTAATTCACAGTAATTCAGACATGAGAGTTTTTATACTATAATATTTCCATCTCAACATTATTGCAATATTAGATAAATTCAAATGGATATAAACTTTAACTAAAAATGTTATCTTTTAAGGCAGAACGGGAAAGCAATTAATATGATTATTATTCTTTGCTCTTACAAAGAATATATTTCTGGATATTAAATTGTTTAAGGGCCAGGGATATAGCACAATAGCACAAACACCTGCCTGGCAAGCACAAGGTCCTTGCTTCAATTCCTGGTACCAAAAAACCAAGTATTTAAAAGTTTTATTGCCACATTTGCAATTATAGAGAAGGTTGACAAGGATTAGTGAGCATTTTGGAGACATAAAAAGGCAACATATTTGCAAAGAAAATTTAACAGCATATATAAATAAGTAATTTTTAAATTGGAAAACCTTTTGTGGTGTGAGACATTGCTTTAATGAAGTGTAGACACATTTTACTACCTTTATGTACTGAATGGAGTAATTTTATGCACTTAACAACTCTGTGAAAGTTATTAACCCTGTTTTTAACTCAAAGTAGTAGAGAAAAAAAAAAAATGAGTTGCTCAGATTCCTGTGATTACCATGACTAGCCAAATCTGGTCCTGGATTCTGGCGATTCTAGGTCAGCATTCTTTGTACTGTAATGCTGATTCATGTGCTTTTCAGAACTATTATTTGAAAGAGATATTCAGTTTTTTAACTATTAAGAGTAGGCACAGTATATAATAGCGTATTTCGTTTTGGTTCAAGTCAAAATAGAGATGATAAAACAGAACAAAACAAACTGATTTTTGAGGTGAGTTCCATGTTGTTGAATATTGACATAGATTGCTGAAGGAAAATTAAATCTGTTATTCTATATATCCCTTTCAACGTGCTGTAAGGTTATATGCCAGAACTGAGGAGACTGCTTTGACCCTGCGCTGTATGGTTCAGTCAGACTTGCAGTATCATGCTAGTTGGAGGCTCAAATCTATAAATATCGAGTCAGGCTGATTTTATATTGCTGCTGAGTGGGTACCTTGTTAAAAATTTACTACTGTGGTGAAAACTGTGCTGGTTGTCTGGTTGGGGGCAGGATAGTTATTCACCTAGGAGTTGCAGCTGATCTTGCCAGGTGCTTTATTTACTGGTTAACTGAGTTAAGATCAGGACAGTACCTTTTTATTTATTTTTTGTTTAAACGTAAAAAGTTTTCATTAATATGAGGTTTGAAAACATGATTTTTGATCCCTTTGTTTCTTTAATGAATCTTAGACCATCACACTTTTGTTATTATTTTTATTTTTCTCTTCTTAGGGTTGTTTTCCAGTTTAAGAGTTCAAAGAAATCAAATAATGGTACAGATGTTAATGCTGGTCAGATACCTCAATTATTATACAGGTATTTAGCACAACTGTAGTTACTTAATATGGTTTTTTCTTTCGCTATAATAATCATTATAAAATATATGGTATAATAAGAATTTATTGAAATATTTAATAAATTATACTGGTTGAATGTAGCCAGTATAACAAAGACATTTAATTTAGTTAACATTTTGTGTATGTTTGAACATTTTCTACATTACATTTAAACTTTGCCTAATGAATCAGATTGTTTGTATTATGCTAATATTTTTGTAACTTATCTTTTAGTCTATCTTTGTTTTTCTTATCAATTTCCGGATTCTGTAACTTAAAATGTGTCTTAAATAATTTAAGTTGGAATGGGGAATACTTTAGATGTAGACTTTAGTTTACTGTACACTTAACGTTTTTTTATCTTGTGGTAGAATGAGTTGGAAAGTCCCTTACTGTTGATAAATGTACACCTTCAATTGAAATATTAAATAGCAATTGCTTTATAATATTTTAACATTAAGAATTAATTAATTCAGTCATTCATAATATGAACGTTTATACTATTATGTTTCTATCTCAACATTACTGCACTGTTAGATAAATTCAGATGTCTATGAACTTTAAGTGTGTTGCCATCCTTAAAGTATTAACAAAACCAAAATAAGTACCTTTAGAATATGAGATTCTCTTTACTTTTTTATATTTATTTTTTATTGGTACATGTATAATAATCACATTTAACATAGAGAATATGTAGCTGCACATAATATGTCTAAATTCATTTCTTTTCCTGTTTCCCTCCCTTCCTTCAGCCCTCTTCTCCATTTATGAAAGCTTTGTTTACATTTTTCTCTTCCATTCTTTTTTTTTTTTTTCTTTTCCATGTATTTGGTACAGGGTGTCACTATGCAGTTCAGACTCATAATGATTCTCCTGTTTTCAGCCCCCCTAGCACTGGAATGTGCCGCCACCACGCTTTGGGGCAGCACGGCCTGTGGTACCGGGTATTGAACCCCTGTTCCTGTTGTCCCTGTGGTATCTGTTCTGGCCCGAGCAGGTGTTTCATCGGCTGAGCTATCTTGCTAGCCCAGCCATCCATTCTTTTTGATTGATTTATTGATTGATTGAATGTATTTGGTACAGGGTCTCTCTACACAGCTCAGACTCATAGTGATCCTCCTGTTTTCAGCCTCCCAGTACTGGGATTACAGGCATGCACCACCACACTTGGACTCTCCATTCTTTTTTTAAATTTTCATTCCTTTCCTTCTCTCACCCTTGCCCCCTCCCTTACTCAATTTCCTATTTGAACGATTTCTTCCTACTTCCCAGTACCATCCTCCATTTTATTCCTTATTTACACTTTGGGTGTCTCACACAAGAGAAATAATGCAGTGTTTTAACTTGGGTGTCTGACTTATTTCACTTAAGATTATGGTTGTGAAGTGCATGCATTTATCTAAAAATTCTCAAGTCCATCTTTCTTTACAGTAAATTAGTACTCCATTGTATTTAAATACCGCATTCTGTCTTGTCATTTGTTGATGGCATATGGGCTATTTCCAAGACTTAGCAATTATAGATTGTGCTGCTCTCTATAAACATGGATATACATGTATTCAGATTGACTTTCTTGAGTATCTTCCTTCCTAATAATCAGTTGAAGAATTGAATGTTACAAATCTCATTTTTTCCAAGAAGAATTTTTTTTTGTTTTTTATGAAAATTCTTATGATTAATACTTTATAAAATATAACTTTATGAACATAATAAATTGTACTAGAGTATCTCTAAGTGCTACTGGTAAAATAATTTTGATAGTAGAATTAAATGGAGGTATTACTATAGAACATAAATACAAATATTCTCTAGCAAGAGGAAAAAGCCTCTACTATACTGCCTTGCCAGCATGATAAGATAATGCTAAGAAAAACTTGTTTAGTATTGAAATGTTTCCCAAAAAACCCTATATTAGCATTTTATCTAGTAAAAAAAAATTCAAATGCATAATTTAAATAATTCATTTTGGCAAAAATGTGTATTTCTTAAAATGTCATTGGACTTTTAAACATTATTTTATATGTATCTACTGTCTTCAGACTACCAACCAGTGATAGCAGTGCTTCAAAAGGCAAACAGCAAACCAGTGAGCCTGTACACATTTTAAAGAAATCTTTTGCAAGAACTGTCTCAGTGGTGAGCCATTTTTTAAATTTTTTAGCTTTTTAATTCAGCATTCTGTTTAATTGTGATGCTTAGAATTTAGACACTCTCCTCTAAGATTTATTATACCGTAGCTTTTTATGAACTAAGGTTAGCTTTTATAATAGCATTTATATTCTAAGTCAAAGTTAGTACATGCTTTATATAATAGAAAAATAAAGATGTTGCCTGTAGTGCCCAGCCAGCATGGACTTGCTATTTATTTTTTAATTTAAAAAATTCTTTTATTTATTTATTTGGTACAGGGTCTTACTATGCAGCTTGGACTCGAAGTGATTTTCCTGTCTCAGCCTCCCCAGCACTAGGATTGCAGGCATGTGCCACCACGCCCAGTTTGGGTGGTAGCCCACAAGGCATGAGGTTACCAGAGATCCAACCTGGGTCCTTGCACTTGTCAGGCGGGCACTCAGAGCACCAAGCTATCTCCCCAGCCCTTGCTATTTATGAAATAACTGATGGCTTTTCCAATAATACATACACAAAAGAATTTTTAAAAATTAGGAAAAGTTAAGGGTGATGCTGGCCCAGAACTGTTGGTACTTGAGCAACTACATAGAAGAGTTGCTTGCTGAACCAGTACCTGTGCTGAACTACAAGTGGTGCCTCAGTTCACAAATCCTTTGGTTTGCAAACAGAGACATTTGGAAAAATTTTGTATCTGTTAGCAAACTCTGCTTTGGATGACAAACACAACCATGGCCATCTTTCCCACGGAAACACAGACATGGCCATCTTTTCCAAAATGGTAGAACAAATCCAGTGTCTGAACCAAGGCACCCCTATACTTAACCATCCTAATCTGTATGTAAAGATGCACTATGCTATTGGAGTTCATAGTTTACAGTGAAAAGTAAGCATGATGTAATTAAAAGGCCATAGCATGTCTGAGTAAATTTCTTGTTCTGTCCTATAGTAACTTAGGGTTCTTCTGCCAATGATCTAAACAAATTATACTACTATATTATGAATTTTTAATAAGAGGAAGCATATAAAATGCTGTTTTAACTGTAATACACTATATGAATGACTTATTTTATTTTAGGGAAGGGTCTACAGGGCATTCAGGGTCTCACTACTAGATTGAACTTGTAGTGAACTGCCTGTGCACAGTCTCCCAAGAGCTGGGATTACAGGCGTGCATCATTACGCCATCTCAATTGCCATCTCAGTGTGCCCCAGGGGCAGGGCTGGCACAGCAGGCCTGGGCATCCCCTCCTCCTGCTTGCAAGCGCTTTAATCTACTGAGCTATTTGGCTGGCCCGTGAATGATTTATTAAAGTAGCAATTGTTTCAGTTTGGTTATATGCTTAGGAAGAATCCCTTTTTTAATTAAAACCATAGGATTAATACAGGTGCCTCATAGGACAGTTGTTATAGAGAATTACTAAAAGTATACAGTATTAAGGTTCTTTCTTCCTTTTCTTCTTATACTTTTGTTTACATATGGACCATGACATCCTTCTAGACCTTGTGTGTTTTCATTGTTGTTCTTACTATTGTTGTTGCATTGCTAGAGGATTAGGCTTATGTTAGGCATGTACACTGTCACTAAGCGACATACAACCCCATTTTTATACACACACTTACATTAGTCATATATATGGATGCTATACAGTATTATTGTTTTTTCTGATACTTGCAGTTTTCCTGTATCAGTTTTCCTTTTTGAACATTTTCTAGAACATAGTACTAACAGTTTTCCTGTTAATATATTTGGCTCATTTATTCAGCACTACTATAATAGAACTAGTTTGTTGCTCATTTTTTGTTACATTGTCTTTATCAGCATTTATGCATGCATCTTTAATTACTGATGTACTTATATAACAGATATTTTATATCTGTTTAGTAACATATTTTTCCATGCTGATACTATGTACTGAAAATGTGCACATTTAAATTTTGATATATCTTTGTCTAGTTGACCTTGCAAAAAAAATCTATTCCAGTTTATACAGTATTCCTTGCAAAAGAGACTATAAGAATGTGGCTTTAAAAATGTGGCTCCTTTTTATCTTTGCATCCTTTTAGTATGAGTGTGGTAGCTTTTAATTATAATAAGGATCTCCATTGCATCTTTTTTCATATTTTTTCTGTACTGGATACTTGTTGTTTATTTATGTGTAAGCATTTCTAATCTTTGAATAAGAAAAAGGTTAAACTATATATTCTCAGTTTAGGTATTACTGATGCAAGATGTTCTTGACTTGGTAGGGATAGGGA
Source organism: Octomys mimax (assembly GCA_002564305.1). Lineage (NCBI taxonomy): Eukaryota > Metazoa > Chordata > Mammalia > Rodentia > Octodontidae > Octomys > Octomys mimax. Next base: position 2,551 of record NDGM011199619.1, on the reverse strand, counting down.
AGCAAAATGCTTTGTTTTGACATTTATGGAGCATCTGTTATGATTTAACCATGACAAAATCTGTAGAGCCTTCATAACTGCAAGACAAGTTCAAGTCCACTCTAAATCCATAGTCTAGAATTCTAAAAGATCCTAAGTAAGGATCTATGAATACTTTCAGTCAATTTTTATCTTCAGTAATATTATCGGCAATTTTATATCTATATATAATTTATATAAAATTTTAATATGTAGACATAAAATAAGGTATTTAATATTGCCCAAATACTAATATACTGATTATATTTATATAATTTTTACTAAAGTGATACACAGTGCTTGATACTGCCTTCAAATAAACATGTACCATATTTGTAAGCTTTTTAAAAATTTTTTCCTTGTTTTACATGATGCACTATATAGGTTAGTAACAGGAAAATTTTAAAAATACATTTTTAAGGTTAATACTATAGAATATTGTATTTATAAATGCCTGTCTACCTATCTTCAGAGATACTCTTGATAGTAATTCAGTAAATGAACTGTAAGAATATCTGTTATTTGGGCTACCAAAATTCACTAAAGAGTAAAAGGTAAAAGTTGGAAATTACACGTATTGCCTTCTCGTTTGATTCATACCATGATTTCATTTGAACTAATTGTTTTCTGTTTTTTCACATTCTGAATTAGGAATGTTTTGAGTCATTGCTGAGTATTCTGCACTGGAGCTGGACCACCTTAGTTTTAGGAGTTGAAGAACTTAGAGGATTAAAAGGATTCCAGTTCACAGCTACGCTGCTAGATTTGGAGAGACTGCGCTTTGTGGGTACCTGTTGCTTGAGGTTATTGCGTGTCTATACCTGTGAAATTTACCCAGTGTCAGGTATGATATATTTTTTAAATAACTTTAGGTAGAAAATATTTAAGACTCTTGAGATTTATGTAATGGTTATTAGGATTTAAAGATCTCTACCTGCCTTTCAGATGCTCCTAAAACGAGGGAAGAAATCTTGTTGTCATGTTTCTGTATTTGCTTATAAAAAATAAAATAGATTTCATATCATTCTGATAAGAAAAAGTCATGATGGGCTAAAATTTAATATTCCAATAAAATTATTTTAAATAAGTTAGGTCAAATAGTAGTATTTTCAGCAACTGATTGGAACATAAGTACCAAAACCGTTTTTTTTTTCTTTTTTATTCTTTTTAAAGTTTACAAAGAAATTTTCGACCACTTGCTAAATTGTTACATTTGTAGTTTATAAGAATTCATGATATTTAGGTATACAGTAAGTAACAGGTATTTTTCCATGCATATTGAATATTTTACTAACTGGCATTTTACTTTTTTCTCTTAAAAAAAGCTACGGGAAAAGTAATTGTAGAAGAAACTAGCAAATTAGCAGAATGTATTGGAAAAACCAGAACTTTGTTAAGAAAAATTTTATCAGAAGGAGTTGATCACTGCATGGTGAAGCTGGATAATGACCCTCAAGGATATCTTAGCCAGCCCCTGAGTCTCCTGGAAGCTGTCCTGCAGGAGTGTCATAATACCTTCACTGCGTGTTTCCATTCTTTCTACCCAACTCCTGCATTGCAGTGGGCCTGCCTTTGTGACCTGCTCAATTGTTTGGATCAGGTAATTTAAACATAAGAAATGTAGTTGAAAGTCTGCACATTGTTTATATGCTATTCAAGACAGTAAGTTGTGGCTGCCCTTATCTCTTTAGCTTGTAAAAGGTAAATTTGGGAAAGGTGAATTTGATATATATGAGCCATGAAGTTTAAAAATTTATGTGGTTATTTGCTTTATCATGTTTAATTATAAAATTGGCAAATATGATTGTGTATTTTCTCATTTGCTCTTTAAATTTATAGGTGAGCGTGTGATAGAAGAACAATAGTTTTTTATAACAAGGATAGCACCAAAAAAAAGCAGTTCTTGACACCTTCACATCTACAAAATGAGGAGAGAAGACTAAGTGAACAGCAGTACTAATGTTTATTAATTCATTGATCGATGAAGAAAACATGATGTTTATAGATGTGTCTGCACAAAATCATACTTTGAAAACACCTGTGGAGAAAACACAGTTTACAAGGAGAAAACACAGGTTACAGGGTACACGAACAGAGCTACATAGAATAGTCTTCCGCCATAGAGCACTGGCTGCATAGAGCTTTTATGTATTTTACCTGGTCAGGTATTTCTCACATCTGTATAATCAGAGTGCCATTCCAGTCTCTAACTTGCAGTTGTGTAGAAACTTTTTAATAGAAGCTTTTCGTTGGGGGACTGAGAAGTATTTAGTGAAGTCTACATTTGTATTTTGCCCTTTTTAAAAAAAGAACTACACAGAGAATTAAATAAATTTGCAGTGAAAATTGGGGAGTGCACTGCTCCATGTTTACTAATTAATAGAACAGCTAGAAATAGCAGCAGTCATTTTTCAAATTATTTTAGGAAATATAAGAGATAATACTGACTCATTCTGTAAGGTTAGCCTTATTCTGATATATATATATATATATATATATATATATATATATAGAGAGAGAGAGAGAGAGAGAG
>NDGM011199616.1:0-10687 GCA_002564305.1 Octomys mimax | reverse complement strand
TTTAGTTCAGCTTGTTCCAAGTAGGTGCTTTAGACCACTGAGCCATCTCGCCAGCCCCCGACTTAGCTTTAAAGATCTGCTGGTCCATACATCGCATCTGTTCCTGCGCTCTGTAGTTGCACAACTTACTCATTTTTCTTTAGTTTCTTTACCAGGAAATAGCTTTTCCAAACTTCTAGGTGTAAGATGATGATGATGTACTTACTTGATATTTTTATTATATACTCATGTTTTTTTTTCTATTTTTAATGTATTTGGTTATTACAGGGTCTGACTACACAGATCGGACTCAGTGATCCTCCTACTTTCAGCCTCCCCAGTGCTGGGATTACAGGTGTACACCACTATGCCTGGACTCTGGCTGCCTTATCCCATGCTGGGGGTGGGTCTGGCACCACATGTGGTGCCAGGGATTGGACCATAGTCCCCGTACTTGGCTAAGTCTGCTGAGCTATCTCACCATCCTCTTTTTTTTAAAAAAAAAAAAAAATTAATTAATTGATTTGGTACAGGATCTCACTATGCAGCTTAGGCTCATAGTGATCCACCTGTCTCCGCCTCCCCAGTGCTACGATTACAGATATGTGAGACCACACTTGGCATGTGGTATCCAGATCAAACTCTGGATCTTGTCTTCACTAGGCAGGACTTTGGACTGGTGAGCAATCTCTCCAGCCCACTCATACTTTTTCTACATTGATAGACTTAATAATACCATGATCTTTAAATAGGTATATCATTTACTTCTAGTATAATTATTATGTTTTTCTGTATCTCAAAATTCTTATTTCTGAAAATTTTTGCACATATGATCCTAAATGTTTGATGCACAAAACAAAAATTTAAAGAGATGGAGTGAAATAGAAATACATTTTTTTAAAAACAACTCAGCGTTAAATCCTTGGTTTACTGTGAGACTTCTCACGTACAGTGAATTTCCAGAGAATGAAAACTGTGTTTGCCACGTGAGTCTTACGCCCAAGGCCCAGCTTTATTATGGGAATTAAATAAATACTTCCAAAATAAATAAATTGTTGAAGGATATTTATACTGATCATAACAAGGGAGGGTAACTAAACTGCCCCCAGTTTACAACTTTGTAGATCTATCTGTAAATTGTTCGGAGGTTAGCACTCAGAAAATTGAAATTAACAATAACATTTAGGATATTTGCAAAGCAACTCTTAATGCCAAGGAGCGAATAGGAAATATGCATTTTAATTTCTGTTTTTAATTACCAATAAAAGATTTTATTTAAAAAGTTAACAGAATTTAAATTTGAAAATTAAAATTTATATATTTAAAAAAATAATTCATGAGGGCTGGCCAAATAACTAAGTGGATTAAAGTGCCTGCAAGCAGGTGCAGGAGCTAGGGGTTCATTCCCTGGGCCTGCCGTGCTGGCCCCACCCCTGGGGCAGGCTGACACAGCAATTCAGACTGGGTATGGTGGTACAGGCCTGTAAGCCCAGCTTTTGCGAGACTGTAAACAGGCAGATCACTATGAGTCAGATCTAGTAGTGAGACCCTGAACACCTCATAGTCCCTTCCCTAAATAATAATAATAATAATAAATAATAATAATAATAATAATTGGTGGAGGCAGGCATGGTGGAGTACTCCTAGAATCCTAACACTTGTGGAGACTGAGGCAGAAAGATTATGGGACCCATCTGAGGTCCACAAGCAAGTTCAAGGCCAACGTACACTACACAGTGAGACCCTGTCTCCAAAAAAATCATGGGATGCAGATATTGTGTTTGCCTTACTGGAGGGTGCTCCAAAACTACACATGCAAATTTGTACATCAGAGAATGAGTCTATAAACATGGTAAAACACATGCATTTCTTTAAAAGTTTTTTTAAAATCTTTGATTTATTTATTTAGTACAGTGTCTCACTATGCAGCTTTGACTTATAGTGATCCTCCTGTCTCAGCCTCCCCAGCACTGAGATTACAGGCATGTAATCTCAGGCTTGGTGGCTGGCTTAGCCCAGTGGCAAGTATGGCATGCAGTACTGGGGATCAAACCCCGGTCCTTGTGCTGGCCAAACAAGCACTTAAGCCGCCAACCTATCTCCCCATCCCAAACATATGTATTTTCAAATTGCCTTTTTTACTATATCTACATTTGATAGCAGATAGAATGGTTAAAATAGTTCTGAAATCTATATAATGACAATCAATTGGTTATTTACTTGTTTATTTATTTGTTTGTTTGTTGGTATCAGGGACTGAACTCGGGACCTTACCCTTGCCAGGTAGGCATCTATGCCACTGAGCTACCTCCTCAGCCTGAGGACAATCAATTTAGATATCCTTTTGTTAGCTGAATTATTATGACACTTCGTAACTTCATTAATTGGATAACTTTTTGGCCATTGTACTGGCAGTTAAGTAAAGCTCTCGAGTCCTGTCCATGCCATACAATGAGACTGCAGTAAAACGGAAAAACAATTATGTTTAGTGATCAATATCTAATCTGTCATCCTGAAAATTGATGATATGTAAAGTTTGTATTGGAATTTAAAAGGTCACTTCACTGCTTTATGTACATGCTACTTGTACCTGAAGTTTCCACTGTGATTAGAATATGAAATAATAAATAATTTGCTATTAGAAAGAAATATAACTATCTTCCTCAGATGAAATACATGTTTAATTTTTGGGTTGTAAAATATCCTATCCCCTTAAACTGCAAATATGTTGCTCTTGGTACTGTGTCTATTTATGTACTATTATAATTTACAAGTTTGGAGGCAAACAACCACATTATGTAAGCTTTGCAAGAAAAATTAGATTTATTGCCAGGACAAGATATAAAATTTCTAATCCAGTCCAAAAAAAAAAAACTAGGAGCTCTTGATGTTAATAACTGGCATGGTGAATGACACAAGAGCAGGTTAAAAGGAGATGAAACTTAAACTAGAATATACATGGCCCTTTGATAAGTATCAGAATACAATTCCTCTCATGGGCTACCTTGCAATATATTCCTCGGATCTCCATTGGTTCAGAAAGAAACCCAAGAAAATCCTTTTTCTAAACTCCTGTGATCACTGCTGATAACTGTCAATTAGAGTAGCATAAAACTCCCTAAGGGAGAGTAAAGCACACGTCTGAGTGTGTCTCGGTGGGCCCTGGGAGTGTGGCCCTGGGATCTATATCCTCTTCCTAGGCCTTTCAACTCTGGCATTATTCCTTGTTTTGCTGGAGACAGTGCATTAGGTGGCTTCACTCTGCCAAGCCTTCTGCCATGACGACCACCCTGGAACTCGCTGATCACAAACTGAAACCTCTAAAAGCATGGGCTGAAAGAAAATCATTGCCTCCTTTCAGAGTCCGGTGTCAGGTATTTCCTTCCTGCAGTGAAAACAGCCAGCATGCCTCTCAGGGAAACAACCAGAGCTTTGGACCTTCAGCGTCTATTGCTCTCATGACGACCAGCACAAGAGCCAGTCTGAATTGATAACAAGCTCTAAGTGTAGACAATCAACAAATTTCAAAGACATTAATATAAAAAGACAAGAAAATAAGATTTCTCATTATTAATGTTTATGTAGATTTCATGTAAAATGATAACAATTTGAACATGCTGATTTGAATAAAATAGATTATTAAATGCAACTTTACCTGATATGTTTATTTTATGAAAAGGGGCTGCTGTGATACTCAACAATATGTAGGGTGCTCATGTTTTATTTCTATTGGAAAGCTTGGGGCTGGGAAGATAGCTCAGCAGGCATAAGTTCCTGCTTAGCAAGTGCAAGGTCCCAGGTTCAGTCCTTGGTGACAAAAAATAAAAACCAAAAATCTTAATAGAAAGCTCTGCTCTAGTCCTGGAGCAAGAGCAGCCTTGGAAACTGAATCTAAGGGCCAACTTTGGAGCACTTTCTAGCCAGTGCTTGAGGGTCACAAGCTATTTCCTAGCTTGCCAGCAAAGAGAAAGCCAGATTATGTAATCCTAGGAAACAGGGAGACGGAAAATGAGTTTCCCTTAAGAAGTATTGTTTACCAAACCAAGGACATAAACAGAACAGTTTATCACATAAGGTAGGAAGAAAAGCACTGGAGAAAAGCAGTAAAATAAAGAATGTTCACAGTTTTCTTCACAGATGTACAAATGACCAGCACATATAAAACATAAATGCTCACCATCATTAAGCATCAGATAAACGTAAAATAGAACTAAAAATAAATGCCACTTTATACCTACCAAAAGCATACTATAAGGAAGACCAAAGAAGGCCTGGGAGATAGCTCAGTGGCAAAAGAACCTGCCTGGCAAGCACAAAGTCCTGAGTTCTATTTCCAGAAACAAAACCAAAAAACCCAAAGATAACACCAGCATGTGAGGATGTGGAGAAAATGTAACTCTAATGGGGTGGTAAATTATTATATTAATCATGGAAAATAATATGGAGCATCCACAAAATATTAAACAAGCAACCACTAGTGGGTTTACAGCAATTCCACTAGGTATATACTGAAAGAAATTACAAGCAGAATCTTAAGGCGATACCAGTATTATTCACAATAACCAAGATATGGCGATTAGATGGAGCCAATCTAGCATTCTATCAGTAAGTGAATGAATAAGAAAGTGTATTTGTACATGATGGAATATTATTCAACATTTAAAAAGAACTGGATCTTATAATTCATGACAATTTGGATAGACCAGAAGGATGCTATGTTAGGTGAAATAATATACCATGGTAGGTGAAATAAGATTCTCACATAAAGACAACTACAACGTGACTCTTATACTGACTCTATAATATAAAAGCATCGATCTTGTCAAGGGAGAGAATGACAAAGTGATGTGGTAAATTAGGAATGAAGAGATGTTAGTCAAAGGATGGAGAATTGTAGTGAGATTGGACAAATAACTTCAAGTTTTTGTTTTGTTTTGTTTTGTTTTTGCAGTTTGGTGTTTATAGTTAACAATGAATGTACTCTTAAAAAGAAGCGTTTTTATACAAAAAAAGTAAGTAGTAATTGAGGTAGGATAAAAAGTACAGTGAATGTTTAATTTTTTTAAAATTATGATAGTTAAAAATCCCATTACTCTTAATCCGCCTCCAAGTACTCCACCTAACACGTTTATCCCGTCAGTATTGCCACTTTCTGAAACAATCCTGGAAGTCTCATTTCACGAGCGTCCTTAGCTGTGCAGTCCTGGCTGCCTCCGTGTTCTAAGCTGATTCAAAGTGTTGACATTTCAGCGTCATCTTGAGGTTGGGGAAGGGGAGGAAGTCCAGAGGTACAAGATCCAGTGACTGGCGGATGAGCACACACCATAGTGATCCTATCCTGCCTTTCCATTGGATGGTATTCAGCAGCAGCAGCAGCCAATCATTTCTTTGTGTTTAATTTTGTAAAGACATTCATGAAAGAGGACTAACTATGGGATATGCGTGTTGGAAGAGGATGGGCTGAGTGAGATTAATGGCAGTGTATCTGTAACGACTTTTTTAAAACATAAAGACTTATTTGATCAGCCCTCATATATGTTAATTAGTTCTACTTAGTCTTATACAACGTGTTTCTATATAAAATTATATGCATTCTGTATATATATATACACATATTTTAATGTATTTATTATAGGATCTAAAGGGTCTCACTACACAAATCTGACTCACAGTGATTCTCCTGTTTTCAGCTTCCCAAGTGCTGAGATTACAGGCGCATGCCACCACACCCAGTCTCAGTCGCTGTCTCAGCTCACCCCGCGAGTGGGCCCAGCATAGCACGCTGGGGATTGAACCCTAAGCAGGCAGTTTAGTCTGCTGAGCTATCTGGCCGGTTCTTGTATACACATTTTAAAACAACACTTTGTACAACATAAATATATGCATTAGTGTATAAATACTAACTAAATTATGTTAAAAATCCTATGCCTGGGCCAGCCAGATACCTCAGTGGACTAAAGCGCCTACTTAGGCAGAACGCAGCAGGCAGGGTGTGCTGAGATAGCGATTGAGACTGGGCATAGTGACATGCACCTGTAATCCCAGCACTTGGGAGGCTGAAAACAGGAGGATCACTACGAATCCAATCTATATAGTGATACCCTGAACACCCCGTAGATCCTGTACCAAATACATTTTTAAAAAATCCTATGCTTAGCTAGTGTCCTTCTTATGGTCCTTCAAATGACCTTCATTCATGTGACAGGTTGGATTTGGGAATTCTAACACCACAAGTCCAAGGTGAAACTGGACTTCTGTCCCACTGTTTAGTTTTTCCTTCTTCTGGAATTAATGTTTCATTGCTCACAATCGTTTCATTTTCACATTGTGGTACAGTATAAGTGGTGCTGTGTTCAGTGGAATCTGAGCACTTAGTGCAACCTGGGCACCTGTGGGAGTGCACGATACCTCCCTGTTTATGTTGGGATGTTTGGTTCTCTTGACCAACAATGTCTGAAACATTGCAGCTCTTTGGCTTGGCCTCAGAATGAAACACAGGAATGAGAATGTGGCAGAAGCTACAGTCACAGGGTATCAAAAACAAGAAAATATTTGTTGTTGTCAGCCATGGATTAAGTGTTGTTATTTGTTACCACAGGAGTTATGCCTGAGGTAACTACTGCAAACTGGTGGTTGTTCATGTCCCCAAATCATGCGTGAAATAATCATCATGCCAAATTCTGATGCTCAGACCCAGGAGATAGCCCAGGGCAAACTCAAGTACTCTTTCTAGCCTATGGCTATTATAAAGGTATAGTGATTATGAGAGAGACAGCCATAAGAACAGAAAGTAAACTATAAAAAACCTCAGAAAGCTTCTCGAGTTCGTCTTCCCAATTTGTCAATCACTTTAGATTAATTCAGAGCACTTCCTTAGGAAAAGCAGATTAGTGGAATAAAAAGGAGGAAAGAATAATCCTCTATGTCCAGAGCACTTTCTCCCTAGAGATTATAAAGCAGTCTGTTTTCCTTCTTCTCAAGGTTAAATATGTGGCATAGAATAATAAACACCAGTTTATAAATTATCAAAACATAGTTTGACTACGTTATAAGTCATAGCCAATTTTCACATACTTTAATTAGGTGATCTGCTCTGTTACATTAGATTGCCAATCTTCTTGTTGACTGTATTTTGTTCTCTGAACATATTTTGAACTGTAACCTTAAGTGACACTATGAAATCATAGGCAACCTCGCTATTGTACGAGACACTACCTAATTTCCAAATTCTGTTCATATACATGACTGTGCTTCCCAAAATATTGAGAAAGTCTTGTAATTTCAGCTTAAAGTATGAAGAAAAGTGACACCAGGAAGCTTGAGCATTAGCCAGTATTAAGTCCTTGGAAATTTTCTGGTTTGTGACTGAGTTCATGCCTTTTAGTGCTCTATGTCTTATGTTATTTGTTCTAAGCCTCTCCTGATGATCAAATCATACTTCCAGCCCATGGACACAGGCAAGGGACCTGCTATGTATGTTCTCTTCCACACATCTCTTCAGCACAGTAATTACGCCATTGTGTTTACAGCTTTCTTAGTGTTTCAGGGATACTCTAAAATCCTCGAGAGAAACTTTCTCTTAGTTTTAAAAAATATACCTTGGCTTCATTTTAATTTAACCATTGTGAATCTTTCACAAAAATATACATGCAGAAACAAATAGAACTGTACAGTCCACCGAAATATCCAGCCCAGCTGGTAGGAGGGGCCAGAAGTTCAAAGATGGATAAGTTGTGTTAGGTAGCTGATGGGATTGTCTGCATAATCTCACAGTAATGACAATCAACTTGGAATTAAAAAGCATTCTAGTTTTGTTTCGGTGTTTCTAGAGGTCACTGATTCTCAAACTTCCACAAATGCTTTATTTTAAATCATCTATTATAAAACTGACATAATTTAATGATCTGAAAGCAATCTCCTTTCTGGATGACTGGTAAATTAGTCACTATATGTGATGCACATTAAAGAAAAGCCATCATTTTTAACTTACATTTTGAGGCAAATAAATACTTCTTAAGGGAAATGTAACTGGGGTCTATATGCTAGAGGTCTAACTTCTTACATACGCAGACGTCTTTAGGCATAGTATCTTGTTTTTCACCTTTAACACAAATTGAACACTTTACTATTTGCTTTCAACAGATAAAACATAGTATGCTGCTTGTCAGTGAGAAAAGACTGACACAAATATAGGTTCACAGCAGTGATTCTTAATCTTGGCTTCACATTAGAACCACCTGAAGGAGATATTTTTAAATAGAAGTAGGCATTCTGATCAGCCTTTATTGACCATAGAATAGATATTCTGTTTTAAATCAGACCGATGTGGAACTTGGACCTCAATTTTGGAAGCCACAAACAAATAAAAATAAAATCCTCCTGGAATTTGAGCTTCTTAAACTTCTGTTGGGCTATGACCGAGTAAACCTTAAAATTAGGCATTATCCCAGGCATTCATAGTTGACGGCACGGAGGCACTTGCCTGTGATGTTCATTTTCATTCGGGAAATGGTGGGGTCAGTGTAAGTCAAAGAGAAAACATAGCCATAAAAAACAGTTTCCCCGCAGCAGAGGGACTCAGGTTGTCATTAAATTTGCCGTACACAACTTAGCAATAAACCACCTAGCAGGAGCTGAGTGCTTTCCCTACTTGTTGCTTCTTCCCTACGTAGATAACTAGCATTCTACTTAGTTGCATGCCTGTCGTATTCCCCTCCAGGCAAGCTCCACACTTTCAACTGTGACAAGATTTTACTGGTTGGGAGGCCAGTAGGCAATTGTGGAGTCACGCACAATCCAATGTGCAAGGCCAAGAATGCGTCAGAAGCTGTCCTCCTGGCCACCAGCCCCAGCTCAGAGCATATTAAGTAAAAGGAAGCTACAGAAAGCTCTAAAAGGGCAGCTCAGGTGGCTTAGTGGACTAAGCGCCTGCTTTGGCAAGTGCAGGGACCAGGGTTCGATCGACAGTCCTGCATGCCTCACTGGCCCCGCCCCCAGGCACACTGAGTGCCAGTGCTGGGGAGGCTGAAAATAGGAGGATTACTACGAGTCTGCGCTGCATAGTGAGACCCTGTACCAAATACATAAAAAGAAAAAAATATTATTCCCCCAAAAAAGAGAAAGGTGCAGAAATGAGTAGTCAGACATCCAGAAAAGTAGTGCTACATATTCATCTTCGTCACCCAAACAGAACACTGAAAAACATAGAACAGAAAAATCCTTTGCCTTTAGAATAAAGTATGGTGTTCTCTAACCTCATTAGGTTGCATCTTAGTACTGTTTTAAGCAAGTGAACCACATAAAGTGATAAAATTATAGAAATGCTGACTTTTTATGAATAGAATTTAATAAGTTGAATAGGCAACTACAAAATATTTGTCTGTGCCCATCATAGTTACAAAAATACTATTTTTTCCCAAGCAAATAGGTAGCTTTTAAATTCACTAATTAAAGAAAAGGAAAACAGCATTCAGAGCAAATCATTCCTTTGAGTAAGAAAGGGGTAAATGAAAGATGTAAAAATAAAATAAGTCTCATGGAATGAGAAAAATTAAATCTATGAACAATAGTAAGTAAGTAGCTGATAAAAAAAAAACACAATGAAGAGAGAAGTAACACGTTAGGTACTAAAAAAAAATAACCCAAAGAATGAATTTAAAGAGAAGATAAAAAATTTTTACTCATATTTAAATACCAAAAAAAGGAAAAATGAGAAAAAAAGACGAAGCAAACAGAAGGCAGAGCCAAGTGATGCTACAGTATAGGTATAAAATAAACTTCACAATTGGAGGAGAGACCAGAGTAAAACAGAAGCAACAAAAAGATGATTGAATACAAGCTTTGCTTTCTGTGTAGTGACAAAGGAAGGACATGCTCAGACATTTTAATGATTTACATTTTTCTTTGTCATTCTTTTATTTATTTATTTATTTATTTGGTGGTGCCAGGGATTGAACTTAGGATGTTGTGCTTGCCAGGCAAGCACTTATTCCACTGAGCTATCGCTCCAGCAGCCCCCCCCCCTTTTGGTCATTCTTATAGTTGTTTTTATGTCTGTGCAGCATTGAGAGCTAATAATATAAGTTATATGAGAGATCATCCTGCCGTTGCCTATTTTAATGTTTTTGTTAGATGGATATAATCTAACTTGCTTAAGGAGAGTGGAAATTAATATATATATATATATATATATATATATATATATATATTAGAATTAAATGAGATTAAACATACTAGAAAATCACTAGTGGACTTCTACCTTAAAAGCAAAAATAAAACCTCCTGCACTTTAGCCACAGAAAGAAAGAAATAAACAAAATTAAAACACACACAATTCTAACATAAGGATCCTCATTAAATCCTCTAAAAGTTAGGCTGTAGAAGGAAAATTCATAAAGGGCATTCAGAAGGAAAGCCTTTATGAAAAATATCCATATGCAAGCCGTAGCTTATGAAAGTAATGGTGATAGGAGAATATTTTTGTTATATTTATAAATCTTTTCCATGAAAAAGATAGATGATTACCCAGGTACGGTGTACATGCCTGCAGTCCCAGCACTTGGGAGGCTGAGGCAGAAGGGTCACTACAGGTTTGAGGACAACCTGTGCTACAAAGTGAGCTCAAGGCTAGCCTGAACTGCACAGTAAGACCCTATCTCAAAAGAAGAAGAGAAGGTGGAGGAGGAGGAGGAGAAGGAGGAGGAAGAGA
>NDGM011199615.1:0-13644 GCA_002564305.1 Octomys mimax | reverse complement strand
CATTAGGGTATTTATTTGTTCCCGTTCTGTTTTCCTAATGTGTGAGTTCACAGTTATGAATTTGCCTCTGCGAACTGCTTTCATCGTATCCTGTAAATTATGATGAGTTGTGCTTGAATTTTCATTGATTTGTAGATATTGTTGAATTTCCTGTTCAATTTCATCTGTGATCCATTGGTTGCTGAGTAGGGTGTCATTAAATTTCCAGGTATTTAAGGTTTTTTTTTTTGGTTTGTTTTGTCATTTATTTTCAGTTTCATTGCACTGTGGTCAGATATGTGCATTGGATAATTTCTGTTTTCTTACATATACTTAAGCATGACCTATGTACCAGTATGTGGTCTATTTTAGAAAAAGACTCATGTGTAACTGAGAAAAATGTGTATTCAGCTGTGTTTTGGTAGAAAACTCTGTATATGTCCACCAAGTCCATTTGTTTCAAGCACTGATTCAGTTCTGTTATTTCTTTCGGGCCTTCCCGGGGCAGATTCTGATAAGGACTTGTGTGAGACATTGCTGTGGGCCCTGGGCCTTCCACGGGACTTGTGCGGACACTGCCATGACAGCCAGGTCACTTGCTGGATTCTTTGGGTCTGCAGCACTTGGGCAGAACTCTTTGACTTTTTTGGGTGAATGCTATAAGATACTCCTATCGATTTATGTGTGCTGTATCAAATCTATTGCCTCGCGAACCATTGGCTTCAGCAACCACCATCACTGAGCAAGTATTCTTCCCTCCCCCCCACATCTCCACTGATGTTTATCTGTTATCCTTTTAGTAGTCCTTTTAGCTCATTTGAGGCCATAGTCAATTGTGGTTTTAATTTGCATGTCCCTGATGATTAGTAATTTTGAATACTGTTTTTTCATGTATCTGTTGTCCCTGTGTATGTCCATTTTTGAGAAATATTTGTTCAGGTCCTTAGCCTATTGTTATGGTTCGTGTCTAGTTGTGCCCCCAGAGCCTCATGCAGTCATTAGGGCGGCTTCTAGTGTTTGTAATTAATTCATGATCCAATGCTTGGATTATTGGTATGAGTGTTACACCTGCCCTGGGGTGAGTGAGCTGTATACAATATCTGGAGGTGAGAGAGGCTTGCTAGCTGCCACAGCTACTCCTTGTCCCTTTGCTCTTTGCTATTTTCTGCCACCGTAAACTGCTGCCCTCTGCTATGTGCCACTCTGCTCTAGAGCCAGCTGAGTATGAACTGAAACTAACTGTGAACTAAATAAACCTTTCATTCCTTAATTTTGGGTGTTGGTTATTTTGTCCCAGAAATGAGAGAAAAATAACTAAGACATCCATTTTTTTAATTGATAATTTTTCTGTTATTGAGTTTCTTGAGTTCTTGAAACTTTTTTAGTTAATGCTTTCAATTCATCAGATTATATTACTGCTAACATTTTTGTTTTTACCTGAAGTCATTCCAAAGTTATCCTTGATTCCTTGGACTCACAGAAAGGGATATGGTGTGAAAATACCCGGATGCTAGTAGACAACAGGTCGCATTTACTGGGTGCTGATCTGTGCTTCCAGCAAACCTCATGCAGAGGTATTTTGTGTCAGCCCAGTAGTAGTTATTCCAGATTGATGCTTGTTCAGTAGTCTCTTCTGGCTTGAACTGCCACAACATTTGATATGAAATATAAAGATGCCACCACACAGGAAGATCCCAGGTGTCCACTTTGTACCACCATTCATATCCTTGTTTTGTCTGTTACCTACATTTTTACAGAGATTTGATATGGAGCTCTGTTTTATTTTTACTTTATAATGCCACACAAAATGTATGGGAATGTTTCTGTAAGCATTTAAAAAATAAGGTAGTTATATATTTATATATTTGATAGATTGTGAGATTATTATTTTTGGAAGGAGATAAGAGGCGATACTTTTCCGTTTTATTTTTTTATCTCATTATTTATTTATTTATTTGGAACAGGGTCTTGCCACACAGCGATCCTCTTGTCCCAGCCTCCCCAGCATTGGGATCATAGGCATGTATAACCATGCCCGGTTTTGGTGGCTGGCACAATGTGCCCGGGATTCTGGGGCTGGCCTGGCATTTGGTACTGGGGCTCAAACCTGGGCTCTTGAGCTTGCCAGGCAGGTGCTTAGACCGCTGAGCTATCTCCCCAGGCTAATTTTCCATTTTTTAAAAAAAACATTGTTCATATATTATAGACATCAAATATATAAAATTATGCTATTTTTCTTCAGATCTGCCAATTTCATCTTATTCCATCCTCAATTTGAATCATTTTTTTCTCAGTTTGCAGATCACCTTGAGACTTTTCTGCTTTTTGTAGTCTAATGTTATATACTAATTTAAATAAACCTGAAATTCAGTTCCTGAGCATTGTCAGCAACCACAGGAAGAAAGCTCACCAAGCATGAATAACTTCCTAAATCTAAGAAGTTTTCATAAGAACAGTTAAATTTTACACCCAAGTTGCAATAAAACTTTTTATAGTGGAAGTTGTCATATTTTCACTCTTATCAGAATTCTTCTAGTGTACTCAGTGAGTGCCTTTTTCCCATTTATTTGCAATGGAAACTTATTTATGATGCTGTGTGTGGTGGTGCACACCTGTGATCCCAGCCCTCCTGATGCGATGCTGAGGCAGGAGGATTGCAGGCAGGAGTTAGAGGCCAGCCTGGGCCACATAGTGAGTTCCAGGATGCTCTGAACAACATAGTAAGATCCTGCCTGGAAAAAGCCATTAATTTATGACTTTCCAGGTAGCCTAATGCCCATATTGCAAAATGGAGCACAAACAGTCTACAAAAATGTGTAACTATTTGTCCATGTGCACGTGTTAGTCACATTAATAAGGCACATTTGGTTTCTGTCTTGCAAACTTCATAGTTTCCTTGTGTCTACGTATACAAAAGCACACCCAGTTCTTGTCAAAGTCTGGCGTTCAGGTTGGCCTGTACCCTCAGCATCACAAAGGCAGAGAGGAATCCCAGGCAGTGTGTGCTTCTTGTGCGGGTCAGCCACCTTGGCGTCATGGTGAGGTGGTGAGAGGGGCTGTGGGATCAAATAAATCGATTTGTACGAAGCCTGCGCTTTTGTAGCTGTCAGTGGGCCTCGTGCACTTGCTGTTGTGATCATCTGACCCCAGGATGTGAGGTATGGAATTAACTACATAAGTTGCCCTTTGCAGGAAGCATTTCTAATTCTGTGATAATAAACGTCAAATTTTACAAAAAACATGACTCAAGGATTTTTTTTAAATGTAAATTAAAAACTTTTACTTTAGGTTTCTAGGACTTTGGCACTCTCTTCATGAGAGGAGCTGACTTGTCCTGTGGCATCCCTTTGCCTAAATACATTGTTGTGAGGAGGAAACGTGAGCAAGACGTAGAAATAGTAAATGAAATTTTATTCTCTGTCAACATTACAGTCGTACGTTTTGCATTCCTGTTTAGCCAACTCATTCAGCCACTCGCCCAACTGCATCCATCCACCCACCTCTACCAGGTGCCAGGCATTGGAGATATGAATTAGGAACATCCACTGTTCGCAGGATTCTCCAGGAAGCACAGGCTGAGAATTCCGAGAGGGGCTGATAGGTGTGGAAAACTATTCTACAAAAATCTCAGTATAATCATTGTGATACATAGAGGATATTGTGGGAACAGTGAAACAAAGAACTCCCAACAATGGTTTCTTCACAGGAGATTTAACTATCTGCCTTTTCACTATCAAGAATTCTTTCTTTGGTAATTTGTTTTTAACCAACATGCAAATGTGATGTAAATGTTCCAAAAATTAGATGAAGGTCCTTCGTTGTTGATGGGAGCGTATGGAGCTATCTAGCTCTTTCCACTTCACCTGATCCCATTACTCATCTTTAAAGCAGAACATATATTACTACTGATGTCCCACAATGCACTAGCATGAGGTACGGCTTGAGGGCTGCAGTGAGGGCTGTCGTGCATTTACTGTGAAGTGGCTTTGGAAGGGGCCCAGCAGGAAGGCAGTCTACTTGACCATGAGAACTGTTGGAGCTTCATTTCTTCCCCACCTCTCCTCGTGATGAAAGAGGAGGAACACCTATATTTTTATGTATGTGGACCTCAGTTAGTCTTAGCCAGTCCTTTTCCACATGTACAAACCCATAGTCAAATCTTCATCCTCCTTTTTAATTTCTGAGTTCTTTGGAAATTATTTTCTTCACAAATTGCTCCAAGAAAATTTCTTAGTAAGTACCATTTCACGTAACAGACATTGTCTTCGTTTTTGTTACTGATGCTATCACCCAGGCTCGACAATGTCAGAAGAGAAATCCTATGGTCCCCTAACGACCCTCCTCAGTTGCACCTAAACCCCACACCTTTACATACACACAAATTTGTGTACATTTATTAAAGGAACAATGACAGAAATCTTACTCTAGTTCTGTCCTATCTTCACAGTTTTCTATGTTTTATTTTTAAAACAGTGTCCAATTTCCAGGAGCTTAAGTCCCACAGCCTTCTTGTTTATATGAATCAAACTACAATAATTATGATTGAAGAAAATTAACCCAGCAGACTGAGAACTTTAATTTCAGGCTGTGGCTCACAATATTTATGTTTGTGCATCTTTAATTCTATCCGAAGCTGTTCATCTTTGAGACGTTATTGACCAGCCCTGATAAACTTCTCTTGTGACTTAAAGTAGGAAATAAATAAGGAATAAAATAAACTTGGGTTTCTAAGTTCAGGAGGCAGATGGATTGTAATACTTCTGCAAATGGAGGAGTTGAAAGGATGAGAAGAAAAAATTGCTCAGGATTGTGTGCAGCTGTGGCCAGTAATGAATTTATGGGTCTCCCTGCCCTGAGTGACTCTCTTCGGGAACAGTAGAGCCTGTGCGTAGTCTCATAAAGTCCTCATTCTTCATTTTCCTGATTATGGTGGAAGTTTGAGAGTGGAAAACCGTCCAGTATCTGATAATCAAAATCAGCTGGGCCGTCTGTAGCCAAGGGCGCCACATGTCGGTCCCACTTTCATTCTTCATAAGGCGGAAGTGAAGTCCAAACAGCACAGCAGTGTAGGAGCAGCGCAGAGGGCGGCCGGCTCAGCATGGAGACGCAGGATGCTGGGACGCAGGCAAGAGCAGACCTTTTCTTCATGCGGGCAAGACCTTTCTGAGGTTTTCACTGCTAGGAAGAGAGAGGCTGAACGCATTGGAGGGGTGGAAGGAGGCCGACATAGCTCAGCATGCATTTATTAATAGTCAATGTTTAATATTCATCCAGGGCTTCAACATTCAACCAGGGTTGGTTCTAGGGATTTGAAGGCAACCAGGGCGCTGCCCCGGCCTTCACAGTGTTGCGGTGCCACGGGGAGACAGATGCCGAAATCAGCACGCTTGTTAATTCTTACACAGAGGTCTACAGCTCCGAGAAGGAGCAATGCAGATGTGGAGACGCCAGCGCACCCTCTTACTGAGCTCTGGGCCTAGCAGAGGGTGCTTGACGCCTTTGACCTTCAGCTTTCTCACCTGTGTACTGCGCGTGGGGGAGGGTGCCTTCTACTGCAGCAATGCGGATGAAGGACTCAGTAGAGGGCTTGACACCTCGGGCAGTTGTGAACAGTAGAGTATGATGTGCCCCAGGCTTGCTGAGGGCCTCCAGGGAGAGGACCTTGGGGAAGACCGGTGACAACCATTGCCCCCTTGGCCTCTATCTCCCAACTCAGCATTTTCCCAGGGTAGTAAGACATTGCAGAACAGGAATGCAGCCACCAGCTCAGCTGTGGAGCCATCGCCATTGTTCTGGGCTCCAGTGCGCTGCTTACATGTCTGTGAACTGCTCGCCTCTTGTCAGCAGCTCGCAGCTTACTGGAAGACCGCTTCTTCTCCCCAATCCTTCTTCCAGGTCTTTCTTACCTTGCACGTATTCTCCATTTGCACATCTACCCATTCTCTGATCTACTACATCAGAAAAGAATTATATTTTGAAGTCATATTTAATATGAAGAACATACATGGAATTTAAAAAATGAAATAGAATTGGGTCATTTCTGCCTTTCACTGAATGAAAGGTAGGTGCTTTTGATGTTTACCCAGTGCTCCTGCGCTATTACTGTAGATCAGGCCCCACACATGTTATGCGTTGTATCAGTGCTTCTTAGACTTCGCTGAAAATGAATCTCATTTGGGAATCTTGCTATAATTCAGGTTTGGAGTCATTCAGTCTACTGTAAGGTTGAAGATGCTCCTTCTCTTGCAAGCTTCGGGTGACGCTGTTTACACGTTGCATTTTGAACAGCATTGTGTGGTATCGTTTGATTTGCACAAAAACCATATGAGGTATGCACTATCTTCCCATTTTAGAGATAGAGAAATTGAAGATTAGAGGAATGAATTTGTTCAAGGTCATGTTAGGAAGCACAGTTTGGATTCTACATCAAGGTCTGTCTCCTGATAAAATATCTAAAATCTGAATTTTGGGAATAATTTATGGCATTTGAGGGTGAATTGATGCTACTTGAAATAAAATCCGTCATTTTCATTTACTATCGCTTCTTTTTTAATGAGACTTTTCCATTTAGTTTTTCCTTATACAAGACCTTGTATTAAATGGTGATTTTGATGTGTTGCATTTTGTGTCTAAAGTTTAATATGATTTACAGTAGTCACCACTCCAACATTGTCTCATTTTTTATGGTTTCAGTTACCTGCAGTCAACAGCAGACTGAAAATATTAAATGAGAAATTCCAGAAACAAAGAATTCATAAATTTCAAATAAATTCTATTGCAGTAGATTGCTGTAATGTCCTATTTCACTATTGTTCATTATCTTTTACTGCACATAATTTGTAAATTAAATATTCTAATAGGTATGCATATATAGAAAAGGGCGTGTGTGTGTGTGTGTGTGTGTGTGTATGCGCATGCACAGTTCTATGGTGTTGGAGCTCAAACCCAGAGGTTGACCTCCGCTAGCTAAGTGTCCTACCAATGGACTGCCAACCCTTCCAGCCTCAGACTTGTAGGGCTTGGTGCTGCTGTCCACGGGTTCAGATATTCACTGGGGGTCTTCAAACACATTCCTCCCAGGGAACGGGAACACAGGATACTGCTGCTCTACACACCCCAGTGAGAAAAGCCACAATCCCTGTCCTCAACAGACTACATATTCTTTTAAAAATGGGTTTGACCGCCTTACAAAATTAATATGATCCATGATAGAAAATTTAAGATACAGGTATCTAATTAAGCTATCAAACGAACCGGGTGTGGGGTCACATGTGTGTAATCTCAGCACTCGGGGAATGAGGCAGAAGGCTCACAAGTTGAAGCCGGACGGACCCAGGCAACTGAGCACCTTATCAATACTCTGTCTAAAAACAAATTTAATTTTTTAAATTAAGATGGTCTGGTTGTAATTCTGTGCACAGGTGTTGGGTTCAGTCCTCAGTACCACCACCAGCCATCTCCCATCAACCAGCCAACCAACCAACCCCAAAACGTACAAATTGATATATAATCCCACCAAACTGGAATTATTTTTATTTTCAAAATTTGAATGGACACGTTGTGGAAGAGTGGCTAAAGATCTCATTTATTGGGACAGCAAGAGCTCCAAATGTGCTTGGCACAAGCAGTTTGAATACATTTTGGTTTCGAAGGGTAGTGATAAAAAGAAGTAAGGTTGGTGGTCCCAAATTAAGGATTCACAAACGCTACAGGGCAGTTTCAGCCGGCGCAAGGCTCGCGGGGGGTGGGAGGGACAGCCATCCAGGTCTCCGGCAGGGTCCCCAGCCTTGCGGGATGGGGCTGAGCGGACGGGCCGCGGGAGGTGAGAATCTGGCGGGACCCGGCCGCCGCCCCCGACGCATGCGCGGTCTGACCCCGGGTCTCCGCGGCTTTCTCAGGGGTTTTTGCCGGGCCAGCCAAAGGGCCCGGAAAGTGAACAGTTCTGAGCCCAGGAGCGGAGCGCGAGGCGAGCTTTGGGGTCCGGCGCGGGAGCCGACGCAGCAGCCTCAGCAGGACCCACTGGGGCGCGCGCTGAGGCCAGGGCGGGCGGGAGCGCGAGGGCCGAGACCCCAGCTCCGCGGGCGCTGCCAGGTGCTCCACTTCCTCGCGCTTCCAAGGCCGCTCTGGAAGTCGCATACACTGCTCAGAGTGTCCAGGGGGCGCCCCGCGGTTCCCCAGGAAGTGGGCCGAGAAGAAGCCCCGGGACGTCCGGGGTGTGCGGGTTGGGGGAAGGGGCGGGGCGCTGGGACCCCCAGGTGGCCTCCCTGCCACGCCACGCCCACCCACCCCGCCCCTCTTGGCCCCGCCCCCTCTTGGCCCCGCCCACATGGCCCCGCCCCCTTAGCCCCGCCCCCCCGCCGCGCCTAGCGCTCGCTCTCGCACTCGCGCCCCTGGGGACTGGCGGACGGCGGCGGAGCGCGGCCGGGCGCGCCGGGCATGCTCAGTCGCGGGCGCCGAGCTCCGAGTCGGAAGCCTGAGGGCGGCCGCCCAGCCGGCCGGGGCGCACGGACAGCGCGCGCCTCTCGCTGCTGCGGCTGGGCCGCGGGGAACCCCCGGCGGGACGCGAGCGCAGCCCCTTGGGCGCCCGGCCGCGCGCCCCGGAGCCGGCGGGCATGGAGCCCTGGAAGCAGTGCGCGCAGTGGCTGATCCACTGCAAGGTGCTGCCCGCCAACCACCGGGTGACCTGGGACTCGGCGCAGGTGTTCGACCTGGCGCAGACGCTCCGCGATGGGGTCCTGCTCTGCCAGCTGCTCAACAACCTCCGGGCGCGCGCCATCAACCTGAAGGAGATCAACCTGCGGCCGCAGATGTCCCAGGTGAGCCGCGCGGCGGCCCGGGCCCCCGCGCGTCCGGCTAATTTCTTTGTGTGAATGCAAACGTGTAGGTGCGCTCCGCTCGCCCGCCGCCCGGCCCCTGGGCTGGGACCACTTCAGCTTTGCCTGCCCGGGCTTGGAAAGGCTTCGCTGTCCAGCTGAATGCTCGCCCCGCGCCGGGAGGATTCTGGAAAGGATTGCAGTGAGGAGGGAAGAAATAAGTTCTCTTAGGGTGCCCTCCACCTACTGTGTGTGTGTGTGTGTGTGTGTGTGTGTGTAGAGCAACAAAGGGAATTAGATCCAGCGCTTGTGTAGTGACAACGACAGCAGATGAAACGAGGTGAGGGCGCAGTTTTGCTTTTAGTTTGTTCTTTGACTTCACATCTTATCCTCACGTTCTCTTGAAAGAGGAACCAGCTCATGAAAAGGACTCTAGGAAGTGGAGGGCGTTCGGTACCGTTATCTGCACCGGAATGACACTGGCCAAAGGAAGGAAGAGGAGCTGGACGGACGCGGGGTTTTCTCCAAGGCCCCCCGACCTTGTGGCCAGCTGGCATGCTGGGTGGGTTGTGTTTACGGCGCTCCTCACCCGTGTGAGAAGGAGCTAGGGTAGCCTCTCTCAGGCGTGCCAGGAAATGAGAAGTTTCGCTCGAGATTCCGCTTTCTTGTATTTTGTCCCGTGCTTAGTTGGTGTGGTGCAGGCTTGGCTCCTGGCGCTGGAACCTTGCTTCTTTGAGCGTTTTAAAGTAAAAGCAGCTCTGCAAAGCTGTGTGCTCTGTAGTCAGCTCAGAAGTCACCATGCAGTGGAATAGTGGCTTCTTGGGCTGGTCGGAAAGTTTCTGTTCAGAAAGATGTTACAACATGATTCAGAGCCTCGTTTTTTTCTTTCACAATGTAAAAAAAAATGCTTTCAACTTAAAAGCTAGAGGAAAGTCCTTTTTGTGCCACATTTAAGCACTAAATCCTGTATGATGTAGATCTTCAGTTACTTAGCAACCAGGAGAGTGGCTTTTTAAAAACAACCAACTTCATACGATTTAATAATTACATAACGTTATTGCACACAGTCTTATGTGAGTCCAGTGTCCTTGTTTCATGAGGGTACCCTGCACTGTAAGTCAGGCCCCTCTTGCCTGTCTGTCTTCTGGCTTGGGGGCAGACTCCAGGAGAGAGAGGCATATGAAGGGTGAGAGCCGTATGTAGTCCAACGCCAGGTAAATTATAATCTCCTGTGACCTGCATTGTGGTGGCTAACCCTGTTGTTCCAATTCTGGATGTTCCTAGTGAGACAGTTCGTTATGGTGGGAGTTGCTATTCTGAACAAGCTTCTGTTGGGAGTTCAGGCAGTTGGTTATGGGTCTTGCAGAGTCCTGTTTTTCACCTTAGCCAGGAGCAGGATTATGGTCCTGTGCACCCTTCCCAATACTTCAGTTTCCTGGAACTTTCTGCAGTTGTTCATTAAGTTGTTCCCAATAATTGGGTTTCCCAGGGTCACTGAAGATCTTTCTTTTTAACTCTCAAAACTTTAATTGGATGTGAACAGTAGATGAAAGATTTTTCAAAATGTGTTTTGCTTGCTTTTCTCTTAAAACATATTAGATGTAATTTAATCTTCTTGATGATTAAGGATTGCCATTATAAGGCTCATTAATGAAAATTGAGCACGTTCAACTCTCCAAGCACTCTATTCCCTACTGAGGGTACTGCAGTGAGCATACCAGGATACCTGCCCTGGAGGAGTTATTACACTGCTATCAGATGAACCCCTAGACTAGGAGGAGGTAAGTAGGACAGCTAAATGATCTTCTGTAGCTTGCTGTGCTTTGGAGTTCTTAACTCTTCCCAAATCCTGAGCTTTCTAGTTCTGCTGAGTTTTCCCTGTAATGTACTATGAGCAAGTGGGTGCTTCTCTCCGAGAAGAGGCAAGAGCCTGAATACTGAGGTGTCTCCTTTTGTGTCGTTTTTGGTGCTGGGCCACATTGCAGACGGCTAAGGTGGCTGAATAGCTGCGAGCTGGGCAGATAAGTTTGTATCTCATAGGTTGCTATTGAAGCCTTACATGAGTCTTATTGGATGGTCCCCTAAAATACAGCGACATATTTAACGTGCCTGCAGTGCTCAACGCACCATTTATGACAGCAGAGTCACTTTTGTGCTATCATCAAGTGAAGAGTACAATATTGTAATGAAAAAATTGAAAATGCAGTTTTGAAAAACTTTACAGGTTCCCTTGGTTGACGTCTCTAATAAGTCTTTCGTCCTCGTCTGTGTCTGGGGAAAGGCTCTGGCTGCTTCTGGTTGTGAGGCTCCTACCCATCAACTGCTGAGAGGATACAGGCAGAGGCCTGTCCCTCCACTGCACCCCTGACAGCCATCCCCTCTGAGGCTGTGCTTCTGGAAGTAGAGCCGTTCCTAGTACCTGCTGCTTATGTGATGTCAGAGTTGTTCTGACCTAGCGTCTACCCTGATTTGTTCTGCCGAAGATAATCATTTAAAACAGGCTCTTAACTAACTGGATGCCCTCGTTTCAGAATTTCATGGCATTCCGCAAGTTAGGAGCAGATCTGCTGATGACGGAAACTTTCATTTATTGATGTTTTGCTTATGGCCTGCCTTTAGTTTTCCCCAAAGAGGATGTAAAATGGCTAGCTTCTTTTCATGTGTTTGTCCATTGAGTGGGATGTTCTTTATTTTGTGTCAGCCTTCTGCTTTGTTTGCATTAAAAAAATAAATAACCCTGAAAACAGTGATTGCTTAATTATAGGTTTGAATTGTAGACTCTTGATAAGCTAATTGGGTCTTCCAGATAGAAGCGTGAATGTGATTCCTGGCCGTGGGCCTCCAGTTCATTTTGGTCTTGTCATCTTGGGAGGACGATCTTTTTCTGTTCAAAAAGAAGTATATTTTTAACACTGATTTAGATTTTGTTTTTATTTATAATGGGTTAAAAAGGTTAACATCACATTTAATTATATTTTAGCATGCGCCTTTTATTATAAGAATAAAGTGAAATACAATGCTGATGGCCACAGAAAATCGAAGCCATTTTGTGCCTATATATATTAGATATATTTATTTTTCATCTGAAATAGTACTGTGGCCAAGGCACAAAGCACGCAGAGGATTCTGGCTAGAAGCCTAATGCAAAGATTGCCCTGGGATGCCTTGAGGGAGCACAGGGGCTGTTGCCTTGCTGTTGTTTACAGTGGCTGAGAAGGACTCCATAAGAGTCTGTTACTGACCATAGAACTGTCACTGATGGGAAGAGCTTAGTCTCTTTATTTTGAAATTTAAATATTTGGTTTATGCTATGTCTTAGAGTGGTAGTATTACGTTTGATGAGTTTATTAACCATTATATGCAGTATATATAAACTTGGAATAGGCTTAAATTATGTTACTCAGGCTTCAATTGTTCCTTCAGCAGCTGTTTATTTGTGCCTACTATGTGCCAGGCATTACTTAAGCCACTAGCTTGAAGCAGTGCAAGGACTGTAGTCCTGCCCCCAAGGGACCTACATGTCAGTGGAGGACATGGAGCACGGAAAGTGTGTGGCTGTGTAACGGAAGGGGCGTGAGGACACCTGAAGATATGTAAGGGAGTAGAAAGAAATGCACTGAGATTTAATAGAAGGTAATTTATGCAGTTAATGGAAGGTAGCCAAGAAAGCATTCTCTGACAAGATGACAGGTGAAGTAGGCCTACGCAGGGCCCTGAAAAGAGTGAGGCCATATGGGCAAAGGGCATTCCTAGCAGAGGAGACACCAAAGCTGAAGGTCCTCAGGTAACTAGGAGCAGCAGCCTAGAGACACTCATGGGATAGTGTGGTGGGGAACAGCTCAAAGGGAAACCTCCAAGGCTTGGAGGCCCTTGTGGGGACTTAGGCTTTCACTCTCAATGAAATGGGAAGCCAGCCAAAGGTTTGAGCAGAGGCTGACCCGACCTGACTTACCTTCCCCCTGGGCTTGCCCTGTGATACTGTGAGTGAACTGGAGTTAAAGGGATGGAGGCAGCCAGGCCGTGCTGCTGTTCAGACCACAGGCCCACAGCCCGGGCCGAGCAGCAGCAGCAGATGGTGAAATAGGAGAGCTCGGAGTGTATTCGGAAGTGCGAGCCCACAGGGTTTTATTGATGGGCTCAGATGAGGGGCATGAGGAAGAGGGGGAGGAGTCAGGAACGAGCTCCTGGAATGATGGAGTTGCTGTCTACAAAGTGGAGAAGAACAGAGGCAAATAGCTTTGGGGGTGTAAGCGATCAGGAAGGGAAGACCATCTGGTGCTAGTTGTGGCCAGGTAGACATCTAGGCGGAGATGCCAAATGGGCAGTCGGAAAAGTTAGACAGGTAGATGTAGAAGTTGGGCTTAATAAGTTATAGATGTTTCTTAAAATCATGAGATTGAATTATGTCATGTAGGAAATAGTGTAGAAGGAGAAGTCTGAGTGAGCTTCAGGCATGCCTGCCACTGAGGGTGGAGAAAGGGGAGTCGAGAGGAAATGATCATGAAGTGTGGAGGAGACTGCATGGGGTGGCTCTAGGGAACCCCTGAGCAGTCTTTCAAGGAGGAGTGATCTGATGTGTCATATGCTGCTGCTGCTGCTGGATCAAGTGAAATAAGGACTTAGGGTAGAGTATTGATTTAAGTCACCTACAATTTCTTGGTGACCTTGACAAAGAAAAACTTGATGTGTGGTGGTCAAGCATTCTAATTGAGAAGAAGAGAGAATAGAGATGATCAAGACAACAAGTATGGACAGCTCTTTGGGGGTCATTTTGCCATAAAGAAAGAATAACAAGGGGCTGGGGAGATGGCTCAGTGGAATAAGCGCTTCCCTGGCAAGCGCAAGGGCCTGA
>NDGM011199614.1:0-16807 GCA_002564305.1 Octomys mimax | reverse complement strand
ACTCAGGCCCTTGTGCTTGCCAGAGAAGCGCTTATTCCACTGAGCCATTCCCAGGCCCCCCTTCTTCCCTTTTGTTCTCAGCAAATATGAAACACACTTACTTCTCTGAGCTCTCCCCTATCCAGACCACAAACATACTAATTCATGCCCCTCCTTGAAACAGCCGCTGCCCAACTCAAATTAAAAACAACAGCATTAAATCTGCACTCCCCCACAGACGGTGGCCGTGGGGCCGGCAAAGGGAACAAACAGAGCTGACACACAAAACTAGATCACCCCAAATCTCTGAGCAGTGCGTTTTAAGCCAGCTTGGCTGGGAGCAGAAAGAACGCCGCATCGCACATCTGTGCATGCCAGCGGGCATCTCAGCAACGGCATCCTTATGTAGAGCAGGGTCAAAGGTCAGAAGAGGAAAGAAATGCGTCTCTGGGCCCCACGGGACTGCAAAACTGGAACCATGAGGCGCGTTTGTGGCCTCCGATTTTTAGAAGTTTCTTTTCCCTTTCTTTCTTCCTCCTTTTTTTTTTTTTTTTTTAATGGACAAAAGCAGCTTTCTAACTGGCAAGGTAAATAGTTCATGGGTTATTTATTTTATCTCTATCCCTGGTTAAATTGAGTTCAAAATAATTAGATAACCCTGGAAAAGCTGTGGCTGGTACCGCTAATTCCACATAATGATTTTCTGGCGTAGTCGCCCAGTGAAAGGGGTTATCTGTTAAAACAAGCTTTAAACTATTAATAGAGTGAAATTACAGCTTCAGCAGCTAACCCCAGGTAAAGTGGTTCCGGTACAGAATTAAGACTCAAGGTTGGGGGCCGAGTTGCCCTCTTCCCCGGATGCCCTTTCTCGCCCGCTCGCTCTTGCCGATTCCGTACCAGACGTAACAGTTAACTTGCTCCTGACACCTTACACTATTTGTGGCCTTAATTGAGAGACCTAAACAAACAAATTAATCACGCTGGCCCATAAAAATGACAGAATTCATATGGTAGCATTCTTCATTCTCTCCAATTTGTTTTCCTGAAATCCCCGCAGCGATTTATTTGCTGAATATGCGAGTTTTTTCCCCCTTATGAAAATTACAAATTGTTGTCAAGGTTAACGAGTTAATATTCTCATTCAATATTTATTTTATGGGGAGACGGAGGAAGCACGACTGTTCCTGTACTTCTCGCCACTGCAAAGTCTGGTTTCTTAATCAAAATGACAAGGACACTGTCCTTTGGATGATACTCTGAATCATCGAGCCTAAAAAATGAGCTTTATTAATCAACAGACCCTGATTAATTATTATAAAGTGCAGCTTCTACATTTCTGTACATTTTAATAATTCCTGAAGAAGGCTAACAATGTCCCTAGAGATTCGGAGTCTTTGGGGCTTGAATTTTTCTAAGCAATGTCACAATAAATAGTCCAGAGTAGCAGGGTTCTTTCTCTAATCCACTTCACTCCAAACCAGCAAAGCAGGGACAACCTTCTCTTTCTTATTTCCCATCTATAATTCATCATTTGCATGCAGAGCAAGAAGCCAAGAATCAGCAGTTTCATCAGTTTTCAAAATACCAAGGGACAATGAGGGTGATTTATCGCAGGTCACATGATCCAGTTCACACAGTCAGGAATATTTCTACATGAAGCAGCCTGACATGAGTTTTGGGTAGGAGCAACCATGTGGGAGACCGACAGAAGAAGGGCTTGGGTCTGAGGCTCTCCTGTACACATCAACACCTGGCTTTCCTTGCCAGATGCCCGGGCCCTAGTCCTCATCAGCAGTGGGCTCTCACCTGTTCTACCCAGCTGGCAGGTGTGCACATGTTTTTA
Organism: Octomys mimax; assembly: GCA_002564305.1. Classification (NCBI taxonomy): domain Eukaryota; kingdom Metazoa; phylum Chordata; class Mammalia; order Rodentia; family Octodontidae; genus Octomys; species Octomys mimax. The sequence goes on along the minus strand of NDGM011199614.1, from coordinate 14,985 downwards.
AGGCTTCTGAAAAACTTTCTTAATCTATCATCCAGCCACTGCCTGGGGCGATGGATGTGAACTCTATGTTAATCTGAGTTGTGGTTACACTGGGATTATACATTGGTCAACATTCATAGAATCATACTTTTAAAATATATGCATTTTACTGTATATATAAGTTTGACCTCAATTTGTATATATACACACACATTTTAAAAGATTAAAAGAGGCATAATGAGAATAAAAATAGCAAGATATATGTGTGCATTTTGCACTAATATAACTATAAAATATATGTACATATAAATGCATTTATGTGTATATAAATATTTATATTTATATGTAGCTTTTAGGTATATATATATATATATATATATATATATATATGCCTGCATATCTCAGAATATTGCAGGTTTAAGTTCCAGATCTTTGCAAAAAAAAAAATACAGTTAAGTGAGTCATAGGAATGTTTTGGCTTCTTAGTGTATGCAAAAGTCATGCTGATATTGGACTATAGACCATTAAGATGGTCTATATGATGCTATTATATCTAAAAATTAAATTAAATCTAAAACTTTATTGCTAAAAATGATAAAGTTCTGGTCTACTGAAAAAGAGTTACTGACAGACCTGCTTGACCCAGGGTACCATGAACCTTTCAAGTATAAAAACACAATATCCATGAAGCACATCTAAGCAACAAAATGAAGTGTCCCCACATGCACTCGGGTAGATGTGCAGTCTGTTCCCTCCATATCCTCCATTAGCACTGGATGTCAACCAAAGGCATATCAAAAGTACTTGCATAACGAATTACAGAGAGTTTAAAAACAACCCGGAATTTGCCATGTGGAGTACCTCTCTCAGTCGACATGAAGTGATGTGTTGGCACCCTGTTGCCTCAAGCAGTCTGGAGAGGATTTAAGGCTATGAGAGAACGTACTGAGGTCACATGCAAATGCTACATCATCGTATATGAAGGCCTGGAGCCTCAGAGATTTTGGTAGCCTGGCAGCATTCTGAGGACCAATTGCCCCTGAATACCACAGGGTGGGTGATGATACACGAAGCCTATGACCAAGCCGCTCTTCCTTGTTATCAGAACAGCTCGGTAACACATGTGGATGAAAACTTACTAAAAGGAAGGGGATCAGTTTGGGGATACCTGTTCTCAATCTTGTGGATTTTTCAAGATGACATAAGGGTGGTAGGTTCTCATGGCCTTTGACTTCCAGGATACCAGGAGAAGGCCTCCTTACCCTCCATAGTGAATGTCACTGGGGCAGCTCCTAGGAGGGACTTGTAGGCCACCATGTGCAGGGGCACGTTACAGTCCACTGGGAATAGGCTTGAAGCTAGACACGCTACTTCTGAAGGTGCTGAGGCCTGCAATGATCTCAAATATAATAATAATGATTTAGAATGAACACTCCTATATCTGGGCCGACACACTCACGGCAGACTGGAGACCATTGTGTATTGGGGTTATGGAAATCTCTGCTTTTGAGGCCTGAAGATTTGTAGAAAGAAAAGCATATCTGTGACTAAGGTCAGGGTAGATGGTGCCTGAGAAATCTTTATGGCTTTTCCTTCAAACAAGAAAGATTCGGAAGTAGCATTTCCTTTTCTATAAAGAGCAGGTACAGTAGCAAGACACAAAAGAATGAAACCAATCCTGTGGCCAGAAAAATAAGGATGGGTCTGCTTCTCTGTGTGGCTGATGACCCAGGGGCAGGTGACAGTGAGGACAAGCCAGTGGCTGCAGCATAGGGAAGGAGACTAAGGACCACATCTCTGATTTGATGTCACCTCTTTGAATTTAAGAACAACTCCAGTAATGGACAACTCTGAATAACAGTGACTTAATGAAATGGAGCAAGACTTCTCTCTGAGCAAGCAAAGCCTGCTGGTAGCATTAGGGGGATGATGTGTATCTCCACATATCTCCAGCAGCTCAGACTCCTTTCTTCCTGTTCTTCCATCGTGGCTTAGCATAAGATGTCAAAATTCCCAGGCTCCCTGGGAGTACACTACGATTGTAGAATGAGAGCCACTGCATCAGCGTTCTGGGAAACCAAAGGACGGGAAGCCGGAGGAAAAGCAGGGAGCAGTTAAATGTCCCTGCTTTAACTTCCACTCACCAACTGTCATCTCATTGACCAATCTGGCCAGTGTTAGACTCAAGGATGGCCGTGCTTATCACCTGAGCTCCCTGTCACCCTGAATAAAGTTGGCTGTTTAGCATAAAGGAAGACAGGGAAGAAGAGATTTCAGGAGGAATCCAACTGGAAGTCTTCGCCACAAAGCTCACAGTAGAAGTTAACCCTGAGAACATTAGAGGCGTTCTGTTATTTCTTATCAACTTCCCTGTGTCACACGAGTGCTACACCTGGGTCCTCAGTGACAATGCCCCTCCTGGAGCATAGAGAAGGTACAGACACACACAGAGAACAGGAGCTTTGGGATAACAGAGATCCTTTCTTCTTCAGGGTGGAATGCTAGTGAACAGCTCCTACTCGCTCTTTGGAATTACAGCAGTGTGAGCTCCATTCAAGCTTTATTTCCCCATAAAATTCTTCTGAGGGTTCACCAAAGGCCAAATCACCTCTGGAAATCTGATGGATGTCTCCGTCCAAAATTGTGACAGGACAGAAAACATCCATCAAGAGCACTTACCTTGCTCATTGCTAAAGTATACAAAAGAGGGAGAAAGCTGACATTAGCCCAGGAAATTTCTGGGAGGCAGCCCCTTGTCTTCTCCAGACCCATGCTCCTGTTACAGTGCTGCAGAGTCCTTATAAAATATATGTCAGAAAAGATATATACGTCAGATTTCTGCGCTGATCCCAAGCATGTGAAGCACGCGTTAGTGCTCTTCCCTGCATGTATCGATTGTGCGACCACTTGTGCTCTCGAAGTTCAGCAGTAACATCTCGGGGCTCTGGAATCCTGGCCTTCTCACTGGGCTTGCATTTCACCCTGTAGAAATACAAGTTCTAATCACAGATAACAAGTAAATGAGATTGTGATGTTAGCTTTCTCCAGAGATAACAGCAGTCCAGGTCATAAAACTACCATATGGCAGAATTGGCAGTCTTTACCGAGCGCCATGGATTAATTATCACATGGACAGACTCCGGTCCCCATTTGCAAGTGCCTCAGGGTCCCCGTGGCAGGGATTGGCAACTCAGTGAAGGCGAGAGGCGCTATTATGTTTGGCAGGGATGTGAAGTGACCTTACTGTGGCCAGTTCTGTCATCTCTTAACATTTTGCTCATGATTAAGTTTATCATTTCAAATAAACACAAAATGTCAGGTCTCTGGGTCTACTTAACAGAGAGAGCCAAAATAGAGCATTCTTTGATTTAAAAGGGTCCAGGCTGAGAGAATGATCTTATGACTCCCCCCATCTGACTCTTATTAGAGGCATCAGATAATACAGTGAGAAAACCCTTGTTCCAATTGGCTGGGTCCACAAACCAAGCCTGCAGGTATCTGCCATGATTTCTTCAACATCCCCAAGGTACTGGAGTTTCACCTTTCATCCTGGCACCTACTAGCTCTAAATCAGTTCCTTTCTCATTTATGCTCCTTCTCCATCAATAGAGGAAGCCTGCCCCTCTTAAGCTTTACTGCTGTCCAGACTTCATTGGTAAGGACTGCTCAGAGGGCTTATCAAGACCCTCCTCCTTGGGCTGAGTCAGTTGTCTAATCCTCCAGCAGATGCCCTGCCACTCATTAACACTGGAACCAGGCTGCCTGGATGGTCTACTTCCAAAGCATTTCTTCACTCAACTGGAAACCACCAAGTAGAAGGGGCAAGGGAGAAACACTTAGCACCAACGACGCTGCTGCAGATGAGATGCTGAGGAAGGGGATTTGTATTGAAGCTGCTGGACAGTTCAGCAGTTCTACCTTTAGCTCTGTCTCTGCTAGGTTTTATGAATGAGCCAGGCATAATCATAACAGTCAATATCGTGAACTACAGACTTCAGGTAACTATGGCTTTTTACTTAAAGTAGAACTCAAAGCTTTGCCTGTCCTGGGCTCATTCATTCATTCATTCATTCACTCATTCTGCCAGTCAATCAAATCAATAAACATTAAAGCATTTGATCCAGCTCCTGTCCTGTCATCAGCTTATGTAGACTTTTATTTCCTTTTTTCTCTATTCTCCAACTAAGTATGAATCTTTTCTTAGAGCTCTCAGCAAGCTGATGTTCTTCCTTCCTCCAAGTTTTCTGTTATTCCCTAATTAAATATTCTCCTTTCTCATTCTTTTAAATTCTTGGTTGTCTACATAATGTTCATTTATCCTTCTTGTCCCTATTCAAACCCTCCCTCCCCAGAAAATGAACCAGAAGGCTCCAGAAGAAGCATTCAAACTAAAAGAAGAAATAAATGCCAAAGAACAACGACCAACATTAAAATAATAAATTCGTCCTGGGACGCTCTTCTACATACCCACCTTCTTGGCCGAATGCAAGATCTATTTTTTTTTTGTACAAGTGCAATAAATTGTAAATCAGCTTTTAATTTTTTTTTGTCTTAGTCTACATCTGTCTTCACATTCCACTCTGATCAGGAGAATACACACTGCAGTCCAGTAACTTACATAAAGTGGTGCTCCATGAACACTTGCTCATTGATAAATTCAGCACTTACCAGTGTTGCCGAGGGTTGCTCCTGCGATCATGAAATAAATGCTCCTGGAGGAGTCCACAGGTCAGGGGAGCAGGTAAATAAAGGCTGGTGACTGTGCAAGGTGACAAGTACTATGGGGCACTATAGATACTGCAAGGGGTAAAAGTGGATATTAAGTATTGGTTTCCAGTGCCTTTTACCGCATGTCTATAACTTCCATGAATACCTGCAAGGGGAAGACAGGTATAGACTAAGACCAAAATAATTAAAAGCCAATTTACAATTTATTGCACTTGTACAGCAAATAATACCCTGAAAGCTGAAGTGCCTTTGATTTTCAAGAATCCAGCATAGCTGAGTAGGGAAAACAAAGAGGAGATTTTATCAGAATTACAAATATCAATACTGGAGCTTAAGGGCTGGTTAAATACTACAATTCGTAAATACACAAAACCAGGCAGATATATGATCATGTGGTAGTCTTATTCTCATTTGCAAAAGGATTTTTTTGTAATAAATGACAATAGCTGGGAGAAGAATTTTGAGCAAGACTAAATTCTTTGGTGGGAGTCTAAGAAAAAGTCCTTTCCTTTGTCCCCTCCTGGGGAGCAGCTTTCAGTGGGAGAACCTGGGTGTGACAACTGTTCATTTGGGTAGGTTTGGGAAGATCCTGGGTCAGAGGACTAACTCATCACTCACTACCTAAACCCTTCCCCTTTCAGCACAGCGCTGCAGCCCAGCTGAACAGCATCAGAAAAACAGCCTTGAGGTGTTTCATTGGTGAGTACAGAGGGACAGTCCCATGGAGTCCTGAGGAGTGGTGTCCCAGGATCTCTGTTGTGCCAGGGTGGTGTGAGGGCACCCACAAGGAGTTCCCAAGTTCCCAAGGTAGAAATATGAAAGATACAGGAAATGGACAAAAAATGCAAAGAAGTTAGACAGGAGAAGACCCAACACCTGATCTTCAAACACTAGACGAGGGAGCCTAGCTTCCCTGGAGGCCAGTGGCACCCAAGGCAGCCTGGGCCCCTGCAGGTTCCTTGTGCTCAAATGATTTTCTCCTCATGCCCCAAATTGCCAAAACTATAGAGTCAGGGGAGGAGGGACAGTAAATCCTGAGTATTACTGAGATGTAATCTGAAAGTGATTGAAATGATGAGATTAAACTATCTAGTCCTTTGTGTCAACAAGGGCCATTTAGTGAAAATTTTAATTTATATTTAGAAAAATAAACCTGTGCTTCTGCAACCTACAGTCTGCGTGTGTCAACACTGGAATCTGTAATAGTACAATTGCTACGAGGGTTAGAGAAAGGAAAACTAGGCCTCTGCATGGATAATTTGGTCATGAAACAAAAATGAGCCACTCTGAGAGACTGGGGCAGGAGGATCGCAAGTTCAAGCCTATGCTAGGCAATGTTTTGACTCACTGAGTCTTCATCATCAAAAACATTGTTTAAAGGTCTGGAGACATAGGTAAGTGTGAAGGTCCTGAGTTCAACCTGTAGTATTGGAACTACATGGCGAAAAGGAGGAGCTAACAGATTAAGGTAGAAAGGAATCCCAGTGTTCCAGAAAAAAGGAACAAAGGAACACAGACTATTCAGCAATGAGTAAGGGAATCTGAGTAGCAGGAAGGAAAGGGATGAAGGTGGAAAATCAGGATGAATTTAAGCTGAGGAAAATAGGTAGACTCCCGTGAGCTTTGACCATAGATGATTTTCAGATGGAGGACAAATAGTCTGTGTTTTGAGTTTAGTTCTCAAGGTAACATGGTAGATGGTTTGAATCCTACTATGGCATCACAGTAACCCATGGAGCTTTTGAAAAATGTGCAAGTCATAGCCCCGCTCCAGAGACTCCAGTTCAGTTAACCTAAGGGAAGACCATGGGACTGACACCACTAGGAGAAGACAACAGTGTGGCGATGCCTGCCCACCCATGGGCCACAAGCGACGGGAAGCAGCAAGGAAAAGTTTCCTGAGGGGAAGAAGCCTGCAGGAGTGTCTTGGGCCGAGGCACAGGCAGCTCCTGAAGATTCAGCGTCAGTGTTGAAGGTAACATGGAGGCTCAGATGATAAACTCCCAAGAGGGCCCTCACCCATTTCCTACCTAGCATCCTTGATGTTTTTCTTTGGGTGAAACACCAAAAAGGGTTTTGTGAAAGCTCTGAAGCTCAGCTTTCAGCAGTCAGCATGGTCTTTATCTAGGTTCCACTTCCATACCCGCCATTTTGAAATTTCTCTTGCACATCCACCTCCTCAGCTCCATGCCTGCATTCTCGCATATTCCAATTAACCAGAGCAATGACCTCTTTTGCCAGGAAGGCCACAGTTCCATGAACCTCCACTCCCCTCTAAGCGCAAATATACCTCCATCTCACTCCTCCAGAAAGGCATCTAATCTTTCCTTGCTAAAAGATCAACTTTATGTAATGATTTATTTGTTCACTTTTTATATTGTCTGTCTTGGTCAAGAAATAAACTCCATGAAGGTAAGAGCCACATCTATTTGATTCTCCACACTGTGAGCCTACTACAATGACTGGGGCATAGTAGGTGCTCAATAAATATTCATTCAACCTGTAGTATTGGAACTACATGGGGAAAAGGAGGAGCTAACAGATTAAGGTAGAAAGGAATCCCAGTGTTCCAGAAAAAAGGAACAAAGGAACACAGACCATTCAGCAATGAGTAAGGGAATCTGAGTAGCAGGAAGTTGACTTAAAGTGACATCATTCCTGAGGTGTTTCCTCTTGTAACTTTGTTTTCTTATCAACAAAAAGACACCGCAAGTATTGTGCTAAAAGTTGTTTTTTAAGCTCAGTACAGAATAGCGTAAATAATTAAATACTATGTTTAATATATATGTCACACATTGTTTTCAGCCTTTTCTAGGTACTAGTTCATTTAATCTTTCTGACAACAGTGTGCAGTTAGTATATTTTTATTCCTTTCCTACGCATAAGTCCACAAAGTGTGTTTAATATCCTGGAAATGAGCTCGTTTCTTGCTGTTTATTTGAGCCCCTTTTCTTGCCCTCTCTGCTATGTCTTCTTCCATTGGAAGTCTCTTTTGGACCTCTAAGGAAGGAAGGTCCCCTGTTGGCAGAGGGAGGTCTACTAATGGTATCAAAGAGAACATAGTAAGTGGAAGATTTTCTCAAGCCCAGACATACTGTCACTTTTTCAACTGGATGATCCCTTGTTGGAGTACAATGGGGCGCTTATCTTCTCCTTCTAGGTATGCTTAGCACCTTCCCTGTGGCTCACAAGTGACACCCAAACATTCCTTGACACACTGCCAGAGCTTCTTGGGGTGTACAATCGGAAGCGCGGGAGGTGGGAAACACTGCACGCTCCGGGGCGCGCACGCGTGAGTGCGGGCAGCGCTGAAGGACGCCACACGCCGCTCTGGTCTGAGTTCGTCCTCCCTGCTCACACGAGGAGCAGCGCCCGGAAACACGCCTGGTGTGTGTGTCAGCTGATCAGTGCGCGCGCGGCTTTTATGCTCAGGGAGTGGGGACAGCCTCCTGCGGTTCAGTGACTTAAAAAGGAGCATCGGAAAGCAAGGAGAAACCTGGAGCAACTTCCCTGGAGGCTGACTGGGTGTTCTCTCTCCAAGGTGAAATGTGCCTGGCTTGACCACGCAACTCTACTTCTACGAAATGGAATCGGAAATGTTTTCTTATGGCTCAAATGGATACGGGTCTACAATGTTTTGGGGGACAGGGCTTAAAATAGTGAAGAAAAGTCAACAGTCTAAGTTCTAACTGGAAGAGACAGATCTAAGAAATGATGAAATATTATGCAATTGGTAAAAGCAATAGCACTCATTGCTGCAATCTGATATTGAAAGATCTCCAAGGTATAATGAAATCTCAGTTTCACCTCCTTAAGCACTGTGAACCTGATACTTAAGCTCCGACCCTTTGTGTCCTCAGGCATAGAAGAGGAATAAGAATACAGCTATTTCACAGTGTGGTCAGAAAAATTAAATGAACTAGTACACATAAAAGGCTAAAAACAATGTGTCACACACACACACGTTTGGTACAGGGTCTCTCTGTGTAGCTTGGACTCCTAGTGATCCACTTGTCTCAGCCTCCCCAGTGCTGGAGTTATAGACATGCCCCACCAGGCCCAGTTTCTGTGGCTAGCACGGCACACCTGGGGTTCTGGGGCCAGCACAGGCTGTGGTACTGAGGATCAAACCTGGGTCCTTGCACTTGCCAGGCAGGCACTTAGACTGCTGAGCTATCTCCCCAGCCCCTGTGACATAAATATTAAACTTCATATTTAACCATTCATGTTATTGTGTACTGAGTTTAAAAAACAACTTTTAGCACAACATGTGTAGCGTCATTTCATTTCTGTTAATCTGAAAACAAACTTACATGAAACTTCCATTAAAGCAACTTTTGAAAGCTGGCCCAAGAAAATATGGTCAGGAGTTTTTTCCAGCAGTTGGGTAGAAGTGAGACTCGGAAGAGAAGCGATTGTTCCATCGTTTCATTCATAATTCTTTCTGTATTGTTTTATTTATTTATTTATTTTTGGTGGTACCAGGGACTGAACTCAGAAACTTGTGCTTGCCAGGCAAGCACTTATTCCACCTAGCTATCTTCCTGGCCTTCCTTCCTTTTTAGATGAAAAAAAAAGTGTTCCTGCTTGATTGATAAAATGACAACAAACAACAAAGTTAATGATACTGCTCCAAACATATTTATTTACTGAATCACTCCGAGGTTGATTTACATAAGATGATTTCAACAAATAAAACAGGTAATGAAAAACTGTAGTTCAGTATTATGTGCAGGTCATTGTGACACTGAGGCAAATTTGGAAAAGCCCAAATTCAAACAAAGCAGCCACAGCCCCACATCCAGCTCAGATCATAATCTGGAGGTGCAAAGAGTTCCCAGGGATTTTGGAAACCAGCATTTTTAAAAGGATCTATGACATTTAAAAGAAAAACACACTAACAATAGAATGAAAATTTTAATAGTTATACAACTTTAATTTTAATTTGCTAACATACACCAAATAGCTCACGTATTTGATTAAATGCAATCAACTGGGCATTTGTAGATTTATAACAGTTACATAATCCAACATCATACTATATAACCACCATCATATTATATTTATCTAAGAGAAATGTTAGTGGGTTATGCTTCATCAGTAAGACACTTGTTTAGTTTTAAAAATATTGTTTCATGTTATTCAATAAGTTGCAATAACCAAAATGCTTACAAAAGTGAAACTACTACATGTTACTATGACTTACTTGCCCCGGGACCTCGGGGAGCTGTGTAACTCCTTGAACCTCTTTTTCTTCCTCTGTAAATGGAGCACAATAACAGCCTGAGGCCTGGGCAGCAGCGAGGGTTAAATGAGATAGTGCAAAGAAAATTTTCACAGAGCCCGGCATGTGGCAGGAGAGCTCAACAGCGCATAGTGACAATAACCATTTTGTCATCATCATCTGAGATTGAGCACACTCAGGGTCAGTATCCCGACAAGGACAATTCTCCAGGCTCCCATGTGGTGGAGGAGCTGCTCAAAGAAAACTTTGGGAAGCTCTGTGCTTCTTTCTCCAACACCCTCCTTTGTACTTACAAAAGGACTCTTATGAATAATTGGCCAGAAAGATGCCTGACTATCAAGAATATCCAAATCAAGATGACCTACTCTGTTACAGGCATTTCGAAACTCAGGCACCTTAGCAAAACATACTGACTTATATAAAATCCACTTCTAACTCCTAACAACAGCAAAGCAAAAAATCCAATCCGATCATCTACTTCCTTCTTCATCTCAACAGTGAAAACAACTGTTCAGTGTGTGTTGGTGGAATGATATTAACAAGAAGACTTCATTTAATGCCAATTTATGAAAATCAGCAATGCAAAGTAGAAGATTAAGTCATGGTGGGGATGTCGGGCGGGGATATAATTAAGGCTGACGGGTGCTGAGATTTTGAAAAACCAGCATCAGGAGAACCACGTAGAAGTACAGTGTAATGTAAAACACTGTGCGCTGGCAGGGATATGGATTGTGCGACCCGCAGGTCCCGGTCCCCGCTCTAATTGCTGTTATTGTCTGGGATGTGATATCCTCATCAGAAACAATAGCTGGTCTAATTGAGGCAGGTTGGGGGAAGGCTGCTGCCTCGGCAGACACCTGAGCACGGTGAATGAGGAACACGGAGACATTAAGAGGGGAGGACTCAGGCAGCGCAAGCAATTAGGTTGGGCGACAGTCGCGCACGAGAGGCCGGAAAGCTCCCACCCTGGAAGGGTGTAAGACAAGGAGAGGGACGCGGACAGCGCCCTGTGCACCGTCTTCCGTTATCTACCAGGCAAGATGTCTGTTTTGCTTCAAATTGAGTAAGTGCTCACAGGTATGACGTGCTCTTTGAAGAGATTAAAGAATAGTTGCGTATGTGATTTCTGCGCAGGTCACCATCACAGAACGGAGTTTATTGTCACCTCAAGTCTTCATATGTGGCATCTAAGGAGAAAAGTGATCCATGCCTCAATGTTGACTGGTATCAACTCTAAAGTTAATACAGGAAGAACTGTCCGTGGGGAACAGTAGGGAAGGAGGGGGAACCTAGTGTCCCCCACCACAGATTGGAACATTTTACGAAAAGAAGATAGCACAGCTGCTTTTGTTCAGGCCTTCTCTTAGTACTTACCTGGATGGAGGTGGGAAAGCATCTTCTCTGAAAGTCGTTATTTAAGAGAGGATCTGCTACGGTGTGAGCGTACTTCTCCATAGGCTTGATTGAAAGTAGAAAGCAGTGTACAAATGGAAAGTATTATTAGCCTGAAGGTCAGGAGCCTGGCCCCTCCTAGCTAGCCACGTCACATTCTGACAGGTCACTCATCGTCCCCAGAGCCGGATCTTCTGACATTTCCATTGGGCAGGACTCCCTTTTCCCTCCCCTTTCTCTCCTGCCCTGACAGAGCTGAGCTTCGCTGTCATACTTCATTTAATATTGAATGGGACCCCTTGCCCCTCTTTCTGTCTCTTATTGTTATTGCTATTTGCTCCATCAACAGGGAATCAAAACGTTTGTTTGTGAGATCAGCTCTACTCTTGCATCCAAGTTAACCCCCAATAATTCAACTTTTAATTTATTCTGGGTGAAGCGCCCACTCCCACTCTGCAGAATCAAAATCAGTCCAAGCTTCTCTCTTTCTTCTCATAAGGGTTTTTATAGGCTCAGGATCCCCAGGCTGGCAACCAGAGGATGAGGTTCTGCCCACTCCCAGTAGCAAAGAAGGTGCGGAGGACAGGGGGAACACAAGGGCCCCAGCCTCCACCAGCAGCTGAAACCCACTTTGCTTCACCACTGGGACCATGTGAGTGCGAGGCCCAAGGCTGAGAGCCCCTGCTCTTGAAAATCTGTAAATCCCAGTTTTGGTGAGAACTTTCATGATGTGCCAGTGTTGCCTGCCACTATAGCTCAAGTCTAAGATGTCATTAAGACAAATCTCACTTTCTGAGTAGCTCATATGTTGAAAAGGAGTTTTCTGGGATGAAGGAAATGTAGTAGACTGGCGATTTTTCTAAAATATTATTTATTTATTTATTTATTTTTCAGTTTATGTATTTGGTACAGAGTTTCACTACACAGCTCGGACTTGTAGCGATCCTCCTGTTTTCAGCCTCCCTACCGGGGATTGAACCCCTGGTCCCTGCACTTGCCAAAGCAGGTGCTTGGTCTGCTGAGCTATCTCGCCAGCCCTGTAATTCTTATTTTTAGAAATTTCTTTAAAATTAAATTTCCATGTAAAAGGATCATGAGACCATGCAAAACCGATGGACCTCTCTTTTAAACTTTCTTTTTTAGTCAATATGTTCTCTAATATCCCTGGTGGACTGACTATTTAATGATCTTATTAATTTACCAACATTGAAATGGTAGTGTACAGAGAACTTGGAAACATAATATTCCCTTAAAAAAAAAAAACACCACTATGCAAGAGAGATGAATGAGAAATTTATAAGGGTGATTGCAACACAGTGAACATCTCACTTTAAATAAACTTATAGAGAACAAACTAAGATTAGGTTATAGTTTGATTCACTGGCATTATTATCTGGCATATAAAATTGATTGAAGACTTGGCTGTTACTGAATGGAATTTTACATTTTAGAATTGTGGTCTGTGTTTTCGTGTCTACGCGTTTTCATAGAGCTTCACAAACCTCCCTTCACTCGATTCCTTCCTGCTCCTGGAAGTAGGAGTGTGATCTCTCTCTCTCTCTATTTTTTCCCCTGGTTTCCCCTAAGGAGTTGGCTGTGGTCCTCCCATGCCGAGGTGGCCCTTTTCGCACTCCTGTGTCTCTTGAGTCTGGTTAGTTTCCTTCCTTTGCCCCTTCCATTATAGTGGAGACCAAACAGCTCCTCTGCCCCGGGGCCTCCAATGTTCCCCTGCTGGATGGTGGCTTCGCCATGCCCTGCCCACAGCTTTGTAAAGAGTCCATTTGTTAAACTTTCTTCAAAACTATGGACTCTATTGGTGTCAGGTCCAGACATCTTCCAAGACCTATCAACAACTCAAAGCCCAATCCCATTGACTCAAAAAATACTTAACATCAAACCACAAAGCTCTTACATATTTCCTTAGAAAACCTCTGAGCAGGTGGTGTTACAGTAGCCTGGTTTAAAAGGACAGAAAACATTCTAAAAATAAACAATTATTTTTTATGGCACAAAAATCTCTTCATTAATACCAAATACTGCATCATTGGGAACCACATAGTAATTTGGAACTGTTCAGAACAAAAATGTTATGCAAATCCAAGGTATTAATACCATCTCATTTTTTCCTGGTGACAAGGTCCCCAGTGGCACTACCATAGAATAAAACCATTTCAACTGAAGAAAATCTTTTGGAAACAGATTTTACTACAAAGAAGTTCACTCTGCAGGAAAAGCATAGGTTTGCTGAATTCCAGATGGTATTAAGGGGATTGCTAATGCATAAAGGAACCTAAGATCATCCATACATCAAAAATAGAATGTTCTGTTTCCTGTAGCATAGTCAATGGCATCATTAATTGTACAAGTAGTCACCCGGAATGATGTTGTGAACACCTCAATATTTGGTTTTAATTGACATGATTAAAGTATTTCTCATAATGCTAAGAATATTCACCTGTTATTATTTTTTGACTTGGGCTTCTACTTATACATTAAATTAGTCTTTAGATAAGTCTGGGTTAAACTCTCCAGTGAAACTAATGATAATAAAATAATAAAAAGGAAAATCCCTTTTAATAAACACTTACTATGTGGCAAGCCCATGCTAAACTATCATACTCATTTCCTTAATGTACACATCTTACTCAATATTTATAACAACACATTGCTATAAGAGTATAATTATATCATTCTCAAGTTGCATGTAGAGATGGAGACCCACTGTGTTGATCTAGTACAAGGGTAGACTAATAAGAGACAATAGAACAGAGACTTGAATGTACTGCAAGCCAACACTCTGAATATTTTTTCAGAAGTACAAAATCAGATTCAGACTGAGACCAGAGAGGTGCCCAGCGTCAATGGATCCAGCGGGGAGCAATAAGGGGAGAGGCATCATACCAAAAGGCAGATGTTCTGCCCACAGGGCCAGTTGCTATTTGAGCCCAGCTGGTCACTTATTTCCATGAAATGAAGACACAGAGGAGCCATGCTTTCAGTTTTTCAGAAGAAGAAGACATCCTGAATCTTTAACAGAATCTCAACTTTTAGATGCAGATGACAAATCAGCAAAAATGGTTCAATTATTCAAGCTAAACCTGTGGATCAAAGGGGCTGTAGTCTATGCTCTTCTCTCGGTGCGCTGAAGAGGCTCTGTTCATCTCTGCTACTCTTCAGAGATCCTCCTGTCAATGTCAGGGGCCGAGAACATGGCCCAAGTGCGGGAGTTATAGCAATGGTGACCAAGCCAGCCTTATTTGCTTAGGCCTTTGCTGATTTCAAAACTGTAAGTCCCTTGAGCCTTTTATAGCTCAGCAGATTAATATGGCTTTACTTTTTATACTTCGTTTTTATACTTTTCTGCTGGATGGGTAAGATCAAGATAAAGCAAGACCTATACAACAAGAAATGTAACTTTTGTACGTGTAACAAGGTCAGTCAAATCCCCTAAGGATTTACCCTGAAACCCTGTACAGCAGTTTGTAGATCCTTTGTCAGTGTCACCTATGTGGATGAGTCATGGCCATCACTTGACCAATTTGCTCTCTGTAGTCCTACATATAACCCATTACTATAAGGGACTACTGGACTACATTGGATTATTTTGCTGAATTCATGCACCTACAATATTTAAATGGCAA
>NDGM011199613.1:0-19214 GCA_002564305.1 Octomys mimax | reverse complement strand
AACTAGATACAAACCATAACAGGAAGGGTCACCAAGAAAGGCAGTATCTGGACCACTTCCGGTGTCTCTAAAGACAGGGCCTATCCTGGCTCTTCTCTCTCCTGAGAAGTTAGCTCCTGTGCTCTTCTAGTGCTTGCTGACATGCTATTCCTATTCTGAAGAGGAGCACATACAAGTTTTTCCCAGAAATCACAAAGGATGGGAGTCTTCCTGCCTTGTAGAAGAAACCAAGACCTGCTTCTCTAAATGGGCTTTGCTCTGTGCCTAGCGTTGAGTCGAGCTTAAAGTCCATAAACTTTCTTATAGGATTTTGAATGTGTCTCAGAGCAAAAGGTAGGAAAATATGGTCGTACATTCAAGTATTATCAATCTATATGTTTGTTTAAAATGATATTTCTAAGTGCCTTCCTGGCAAGTGCAGGGTCCTGAGTTCAATCCCTGGTACCAGGAAAAAATATATATATTTCTTGCTTCACCCTGCCCATTTTTAAATTTTAACATAATTATTCATTATTTTAGCTATGAACTTGAATTTCTGACAGTTGGTTGATAAAAGTGATGTCGCATACTTTCTCAAAAGCTTTCACATAATGCATCTGTAGATACCATTGCAGGCGTCAGACACGTGACACGACCGCACACACACTCTCACTCTGGTACTGGAGAGCTTTATTGACTCTGTTTTCATCAAGATCTCTAGACTCACTGCCTCCGCGTTATTCCCTTGCGGACTAATGCTGTCTTCTCTTTGTTGTCCTGAGAAGCTGTGTGGTGATGTTTCACCGGCTATCACTCAGAGCAGGAAACGCCTGAGTAACTCTGTGGATTCACGCCTCCTCTCCACGTGGCCGCTGAGAGGAGCACAGACCTAACGGATCTGAGTAAGCACCAAAAGAAAACACCAACTGCTAGGAGCCCCTGGGGTCCGGGTTCCTGTCTCACAGAAGGCTGCTGTCCTACTCGGGATGCCTCTGGGGCTTCACAGGGACACAGAGCCAGCTGCCTCCTGCTGCCCTCTTCCAGCACCGCACAGCACATCCAGCTTTCCCTCCTGCGAACACCAGCCCGGGTGCGTGGGCGCAGCCCCGTTAACGTCAGCTGCGGGAGGATGAGCCTTGGAGGGCCCGTTTGCGCTTCACTGCTTAGAAGTTTTCCGCTAATAACCTTGATTATATTACGTTCATTGCCAGTGCCTCTGGCCGTGTATTTCCTGACTGTGCCTCACCCTGCCCATTGCTGTCTCCACCGGCCCCTCCTTACCTGGTCTTGCATGGCACGCCCTCGCACCCGCTGTAGGGTTGGTTCCTAACCCACCTTCTGCATGCTTCTCAGACTATGACCTTGTTTCTGATTCAGTCTTCTGGCAAAACACTTCACAAAGGTATCCTCAAGGCAAGTCCCATCCTTCTAAGAATTTGGGGATTCTGAGCACAGATTCAAGTAAAGAAGCAGCGTGGCTTTTGTCCCACCATAGCCAGAGGCAGATTAGAAACATCTGCCCCTGGCTACTGATTTCTGTCCCTGTTCTTCCTTTCCTAGTTCTTCCCTTGCTCTCTTGCACATGTGTGTGTGAGGGGTAGCATGTGAAGAAAGAACATGCCAGTAATGCTACTAATGTTTTGTTTTTGGTTTTTGTTTTTGTTTGTTTTTGTTTTTGTTTTTGCCGAACCGGGATTGAACTCAGGCCCTTGTGCCTGCCAGGGAAACACTTATTCCAGTGAGCCATCTCCCCAGCCCTAATGCTACTAATGTTATATTTCCAATCATCGCTGCAAATTTTAGAGTACTCACCAGTAACTGCCTACTGGATCTAAAAATGAATACCCACCCTGGAGTAGCTCAAATACTCAGGCAGAACATAAGACACCAAGTTATCACATACTCCCCTTTGTACAATAACTCCAGTTAAAATGGCAGCTAGAGGTGTCAAAAAGACATAAAAATTAAGCGACAGTCTGCTTGTCTAAAAAAAGTTTAAATATAGACATCAGCAACTCAGATTTTTTATATACTAAAGGGAATTTAAGGAAATGGGATTCCTTATTCTTTCTGCATTCCACTGAAATCTTGTAGCAGCACATGTTCCACATAATTTAGCTGGAGACCTCAGAGGATTCAGAAATACAATCATGGGAAGAGTGCTGTTCCAGAAAAAAAGTCTCAACAAGCAATGAAAAGAAAATAAATGGGTTACAACAAGCATACTAAAAAGGAAAAACAATGTTAGATAAATTTCCCCAAGAAACTAGTGATAAAGGAATAGATTTTACTGAGTTTTTTTTAATCTGAGTCGTGTTTTCACTTCCAAGTAACACATTCAGTTCAAAAATGATAAAATCAAATAGAATTATTTGCCAGTTTATTTCAGAAAAGCTTAATGTTTTAAAATAACAAAATACAACAATGCATTTCAGGACTTTGGGCTGATTTACTAAGAAGTTCAAGTTACATAAATCTCAAAAATAAAAGGTAGAGACAAAGGGCTTGCTGCATTACTAATTCTTGGCAAGTAAAAAGCATCCCTAATGGGAAAATAATTTAATTAACATGAAAGCATTAAACAATTAGTCGCTCTTATCAGGCTTAGGACCCATGGACTCAGCTATCACTAAGCATCTCATTAGTTAAGTTTAAATTTTAGAAACTTTGGAAACTGTTTAATCCTTTAAAAATAACTTCAGAGAAAGAAAGGACAGTCCCTTGCATTACATTCAGAATGTAAAATCACTAACAGGAGCTAACTGATGACACCCCTCAGGGAGGAATGTGCTGGAACTTCAGCATTAAAGGCAGCTGAGCACAGGGTCCCAGGCTGGGGACCGCAGAGCCCCTGACATCGCAGCTCCACCATGCCATCTGCCCTGCCACAGGTGCGGAAGCCCTCAGTGAGAACTGGGGAACCAGGGTTAGCAGGGGCAGCATGCAGTTTATTTTTACTTTGGGGGATGGAATTTTGGGGTGTAAAAGGCCCAAAAGAATCTGCACTGACATATATGGCTTGTACTTCCCTGTGGCCTCTTTGAAAGCCCTGAGGGCTCTGGGACTTCTGCGGTGACTTTGGAGACCAGGGAGAGAGGGTGGGGTGGAGGTGCAAAAGCAGAGCTCAGGGCCGCCTTTCCAAAGTCCTCTAGGAAGGAAAGTGATGCGAGTCCACGTCCTCGCCCCACTGTAGCAGAGCACATTCCAAGGCGTGGGACAGATTTCAGTTGCCCTCCTGAAAGCATCAGGTGGTCACTAAAAGATTTATGTGATGTGACTCTATCCCGCTGATGATTTATGGAGGGTAGAAATCGGTCAGATTTTTGAACGCACGAAGTCCGCCCACAGATGTGCCGCTGGAACGCTGCCACGCTGGGGGTGGCTGAGAAGCCCAAGCTGCTGTCCCCTAGGCAGCGCAAATGTGCTGCTCAAGCATGCTGACACACCTGCAGTCACTGTGGCGAACACCTTGGTCTGCAGAAATGGAGCCAGGCATGGTTCAGAAAAATCAGACCAAGCCGTGGTAAGTGGCCAGCGAAACCCTCAAGGGCCTGTGTGCACAGAGCAGGGGGCCAGGCGCCGCCACCATCTCAGGGACAGGTGTGCGGGCGCTTCCTGGGCCCTCTTCAACTCTGCCTGCGCCATTCACCCCTGGGCTGGAACCAGGGAGTGTATAAGGATAAAACAAAATCACTTTACTGAAACCTGGAAGAACCAAGAAGCAAAATTCTGACATCATAGGTCTTCAGCTTTCAGACTCAATCTAAAAGGCCCATACGAGGCTGTGTTCTGGTTTGTTTGTTAACTTGTAATTTTTTGTTGTCAATGCTTTGTTTTGTTTTGTAGTACTGGAGACTGAACTCAGCATCTTCACATTAAGATATACCTCCGACCCCCCACCTTTTATTTTTATTTTATTTTATTTTTTTTTTTTGGCAGAACCAGGGATTGAACTCAGGCCCTTGTGCTTGCCAGAGAAGCGCTTATTCCACTGAGCCATTCCCAGGCCCCTTATTTTATTTTTTGAGACAAGATCTCACTAAATTATAGTTTTGTCCATGCTGTGCTCAAACGTGTGATCTTCCTGCCTCATCCTCCCAGAGTTCTGGGATAACAGGTGCATACCACCGCATCTAGCTGCAATTATTTTCTTTTTCCTTCTTTTCTTTTTTTTTTTTTTTCTTTTCTTTTCTTTTTTTTTTTGTGCCAGGGATCAAACTCAGGACCTTGCATTTTCCAGGCAGGCACTTATTCTGCTGAGCTATCTCTCTGGCCATATAATGATTTTCTCATACCTATTTATATTTTTGAATTAGAAATGCTGAGTATGGCTTTTATATTAATGAATATATATTTTCTTACTTTTTTTTGTATTTTAGGGAAGAGTCTACAGGGTGTTCAGGGTCTCACTGCTCGATTGGACTCATAGTGATTCTCCTATTTACAGCCTCCCAAAAGCTGGGATGACAGGCGCATGCCACCACACCCAGTCTCAATGGCTGTCTCAGTGAGCCCCGGGGGCAGAGCCAGCACAGTGGGGCCAGCTGCTGGCAGGCACTTTAATCCACTGAGCTATTTGGCCAGTCACTGGAAATGATGCACAGTGTCGCTAAACAAAATAACAGGAATTCAGCAATAGGTGTTACATTGCATAATGTTTATCTTCAAATCAGTTGTTTAGATGCAACTAAAGGCATGCAAAATTGGTTTTAGAAAAACTTATAAGAAATTAAAAGAAGAAAAAAATTAAGCATTGACTGCTCCTTTCACTAGAACAGCAGAAATCAGCAGTACAATTATCCAAGATATCCTGTATATCTGCATCAATATCTCTCTTCCCTTCCTTCTTTCTTTTGCCCTTTTCCTTACCAAGTTTGTTCCTTCCCTTTGAACAAATTCTTTCCCTTTCACAGTATCTATTGTGCCTTTCAGATTTGATTTACTGTTTCAGGTTCTTACACTAAGGAGACAATGTAACAAGGCTTGCGCTTGTGGGTCTGATTTATTTCTCTTATGAGTTTGGTCTCTAGTTGCATCCATTATACTTTCTTGATTGTATTTCCTCTTACACTCACTATGCAAGATTCATGACTTTTATAATTTTTAATTGACACAAAACATGACATATTAATTGAATACGGTGTGATATTGTGACACATGAATACAATACTCAGTGATCAAAATGAGGTGCTTAGCATATCCATTACCTTGAATGTTTACTGTTTCTTCATGTTGGGAACATACAAAGTCATTTCTTCTAGCTATTTCGAAATATATACTAGATAACTGTTAACTGTGTCTTAGCTACTTTTCTCATTGCTAAGACAAAATACCCAACACCCACAGTTAAAGGAGGAAAATTTTATTTCAGTTCACCGAGGGCGGGGAGGCTTCAGTCTACAGTCAGCTGGCCCCATGGTACAGCAGTGGGGCATCGCCTTGGAGAAACACAGTCCATGGCAGGGCAGCAGCCAGCAGCAGCCAGCAGCCAGCAGCCAGCAGCAAGCCTTCCTTTCCTTTTTGTCCCATGAAGCCTCTTGGGTGGTGCTGCCACATCCAGGCCGGGGCTTCTGTCCTCACTAAACCCATTCAGCCAAGCCCAGAACTACGCTAACTCCAATCAGTGGGATAATTTAGTACCACATGCCCATAATCTCAGTATCAGCCCCTAGATCCAGCCAGCTCTGAGAAGCCCTACCTCTGAGTGTATGAGGCGTTGGGGGGACATCTAGATACAGGACTGTAATCACCCTACAATGCTATAGGATACTAGAACTTAGTGCTCCTAAGTGCAATTTTATAGCCATTAGCCTATGTTCTCTGTCTCTTCTCTGCCCAGACTCTAGTAACCTCTATTATATTCTATGTCTATGAGATCAACACTTCCAGCTTCCACGTAGGTGGAAGAATATGTAGTATTTGTCTTTCTTTGGCTTATTTCATTGAACACAATGTCTTTCCTCATTTCATCCATGCCACTGCAAATGACAGGATTTAATTCTTTATGACTGAGCAACACCCCATTGTTTATACACTACTTTTTCCTGGTTCATTCAACTATCAATAGATATTTAGTTTGATTCCACATCTGGGCTGTGGTGAAAAGTGTATCAATAAATGTGAGAGTGTAGGTATCACTTTGATGCACTGATTTCATTTCCTTCTGGATATACACCCAATAGTAGGGTTACCAAATCATATAGCGATTTCATTTTCAGGACATATTTTTATTAGTAAATAGAAAGCTTGTCTTTTCCAAAACTCCTTACATATGTACAATATTATATTTGAGAAATATTAGCAAAGGGCAAGGCAGAGTCTTACCTACAATTGCTCAGTAACAAAGATTCTCTCCTTCTCGTAGCTGAGCATGGTCCTCCGAGCCCCCTTCAGTGAGGCACGGGCCATGCTCTGGCCTTGGCCTGCTTAGCCCAGTTGCAGCAAGAAGCTTCCTGGGTCACTTTGGCAAAAACCTTCAATATCTGATCAGTGTCTGAAAGCCTGACCTTGACTATCTGATCCCCCTGGCCATCCCTGGCCAAGAGTCCTGCTCCCCTCTCCTGCTACTTCTGAAGAATTTTCTATTCACCATTGCTCCCTTCTGTTATCATTGTTGAATGTGGAAATGAGTCCAGTCTTTCTCCCCAGCTACACAATCCCCATTGCAGTAGCCTTTCTTGAATGAAGTCTTCCTCACTGCCTTTACCAAGCATCCTTTACAATTCTGCCTTGAACACCAAAGTTCTTCAAGATCCATGCAGAACTGTTTGAAGAATGCTCAGAGCACGGGATGTTTGTCCTCACTACACATCAGGAATGGCCATGCCCAGCCACCAGCCACCTGGAGGGACCTGAGTTGGATGCAGCCCAAGTGTGAGGAGACTGCAGGCATGGCCAGTGGCATACATAGGAGCAAGCATCAGCAGACTCCAGGCCTAAGGGAAGGGCCAGGGCAGAGGCCCTGAGCAGGGGAAAGCAACCCACCCTGCGCTCCTTCCTCTCCAAGCCGTGTGGCCCCCTGTCAGGACACAGGCTTGTGACAATCCCCAGGAGGTGGGAAATGCTCCCCCTGTTAATGCCCTCCAAAAACCTGCTCTGTGGTGTCTTTGGTTCAGCTTCCTCCCCAGTCCCACTCCCAAATGTCTGAGAAAATCATCCAGTTTTTACCTTCTTCTGGATTTTGAATCTAGAAGTCTTTCTACTAAAACAAACAAACAAACAAAAAAAACATTGGTAGAGAACCATATATCACTTTTGTTTTTAAAAAGTCAACTATACTGGAAAGCTATTCAACAGGGTTTTTTTTATTAAGGCACACACACCACATAATACAGCAGTCCTATTCCCAGAAAGGACCTACATATTAGAAAGTTAGTTAAATAGTGGGAAATTCCTGTTATTACACTAGAGCCACCAAGAAATCCCAGAGAAACTCCCTGCTTTACGGTCAGTTCTTGAGCAAACTTGAGCGCATCTACAGCTCTCACTGCCTTCTGCCATGCTGCGTAACATGTTCAGAGTTTCTGAGACTGGAGAATGCACACTACTGGGAGGGAGACATATCCCATTAGTCTACCACACACTAAAAGAAATATATGTCTGTACTCCAAGACATGTTCAAATATTCACAGCACCGAGACAGCTTTATTCAAGACAGCAAATAACCAGAAGCAACCCCAGTGTCCATCAGAACAAAGGCTCTGAGCAGGGAAAGCAGCCCACCCTGCACTCCCGCCTGGCTCCAAGCAGTGTGGCCCCCTCTGTCAGGACACAGGCCGGTGACAGCCCCCCGGCGGTGGGAAATGCTCCCAGTGTCAATGCCCTCCAGGAATCCGCTGAGAAGAGTGAAACATTGTGGCGCATGTACACCAGGGAACAGTACTCAGCAACAGAAACGAGCAAACAAGCAAACAATTGGCACACAGTGCGGGTGACTCTGAAGGAACTGCGCCTCATGAGCAAGCTGGACGCAGGAGGCTAAGAACTGCAGGATTTCACTCCTGCGGGCTACACAGCAAGCGAACTGAGCTGACGGAGAACAGACTGTAGGCTGCCTCTGCAAAGGGATGCAAGACCATTCCATGGACTGTCGGGCATGTTCTGTATCAACTATCAAAGTGGTGAATGCAAAATTATATACATTTGTAATGCTCATCAAATTATACTTTTAAAATTGATGAATTTTATTGCACGTAAGTAACATAAAAGTAGGCATATGAAGTATAAAGAAGCATAAAGAAAATAGATTAGACTAACAAAGAGGTTTTTAAAAAGCCAGTAAGAGGGTAATCACAGACTCCCTAACAAGGAGGATGAGAGCAATGAGCCCCGTAGAGTTTCTGAAAATAAAAATATGTGAATGAAAAAAATTCTACAAGTCATTTCCTCTGCAAATAATTTTCTAACTGGATAAAAAACGAAATAGTGGGCCAGAGTTGTATCTCAGGGGCACCTGCCCGGCCAGTGTGAAGTCACGAGTTCGCTTCCCAGTACCAAAACAAACAAAAAAATCAAGATAGCCTCTGGCATTTATTCTCACATGAAAACATTGAACCTATGAAAACTGGAGGAAATCACCATAAAAGGGAGCTCTAGGTCAAGCAAGAGCTAGAAAAAACTGTTAAAATATGTCTCATATCAAAATTAAAAGCTAGACACAGCATCCCTCCCTCACGCCTTGGTGCTGTTCTTTGCTCTCTTCACCCCGTGGTGGTCTGGCCCCCTAGGGGAACCATGGGCCCCACAGATGCCAGCTTCTCTACTCAGTAGCAGGCACAGAGCTTGTATTCGGCTCCATAAGAGTGGTTACATTAAGGAAGGTGTTAAAGTCCAAACTAGTAAAATTAATTCTTTGACAACATAGAATATATAATAAAGAAAAATAGTCCTCCCCATATGAAGTGTCACTTGTCAGCAAGTACACAAATTTAAAAAAACAAACAAACAAAAAAAACCCCAGCTTTTTCTTATGTCTGCCAGCTCTTCAACAGTACCTTTCACATGTGGTCTATTTGAAGCTGATCATCTTCTAATCACAAGGTTTACCTCTTCTTCCACTGCTGAGTGTGAAAGGTCTTCCCAGCTACAGGAGTGAGGTCACAGACTCCAACTCCCCTTCTTGTCTCAAGGCCACCTTGGAGAAAGCCTTCTATGGTACTCAGGTCTGAACAAAAACATGTGCCTGAAAACTACTGGGAGAAAATGAACCACATGGTCACTTTGTTATTTCTAGGTGGTAGAATGTGGACCCTCTTAATTGCTATCTTTCTTATTATTCAAAAATGTTGGCAAAAATAAAATGATAAACAATATGTGTTCTCTTTAAGATTTTTTTGATATTGAGCCCCAGCTATACATAAACACCACGAAATCACAGTTTAAGAAGAGCATCTACAAACACACACTTACCGCTATAGCAATAGGCGGAAGATAGTGACCAGAGACTGCCCCAGGGGAGTTTCAAGCTGGAAACTTATGCGCATGATGGACAGTATAGGTTTTTAGACAGTATTAAAAACCATATACTTGGTGTGTCCTAGGATGAATCATTGTGTATATTTATTTATTTGAAATCAATAAAGTAGTTTGGAAGCTAGGAAGAGAAGCTGAAAGAGATGCAGATTTCAATCATGATTTCCAACGGGAAATGATTTCACCCCACAGAGACTTCCCTGCCTGGAGGTCCAGTGACCACCCAGCCCCTGGTTCCACCAAGAAAAAAAAATTGAGGGGAATTCCTCAGGAGTGCCACTAAACTTCCTGGCCTGCCCAGGACAGTGAGTGCCCGGAGAAGGTTATGTTCCAGGGGCCAGCAGGGTCATATTTAAGAAATTCTGAGTTTGACAACACAAAATGTACAGGTAATGAAATAGTGGGAAGTTGCTTTGGGGTGGATTTTTTATTTGTTCGATAAATAATATCAATGTCTTTGCTGAGAGATCACTAGCAGGTTGTTGAGTAATCTTGCCAACACTCACCCTCTTCCTGGTGACCATGTCATAAAAGATATAGAAAGACTCAAATTCCAGAACCCACATGAGATTAAAAACACAAGAGCCCGCTTAGCTAATGCCATGGTCACTGCCCAGAGCTAACACAATTGCAAGCATGAATTGCCAACAAAGAAAATCCCTCTGATTTGTCTCAGATAGTACATTTACCTTACAGTTACAGACTAGAAGGTAAAAAAGAAGAGGAGAACGAGTCCATCACTGTCTGGAGGCTTTCTCCAGATACTCATTCCTCCCACAAGTAACCCTTTGTTTGGAGGACGGCAAAGTTTGTGAAGCATGCTGAGTCTGCTATTACACATTTGTCTGATGAGCTGAGTGCTAGCGTCAAAAAACAGGGGTTCCTAAACATGTCACATTTCCTCTGACTGTCACAAGGAATTACAGCTACTGTGACTCACACCTAACAGCAGCTTTCTGTGATATTTTAACCTAATGTGCAGCCCCAGAGGAGAAACAACAGAAACAATAAAACATCTGCCAGGGACTCGAAGGAAGGGATTCTGCATGTTATGAGGATTCCAAATTAAAGCGCAAAACCTTGGGTGTCAACTGCTGAAGGGTCTGTGTTCATTACCCTCCCTATAATTTATGTCTTGATTATCTCCATATCCCAAAAGGGAAAATCCCAATCTACCTGTGCTGGCTTTATTTGGAAAAATCAGAGGCAAAGCCAGAAAATGTAAAGTGTCTCGTTTTGTCTTTCTACCTTCGTAGGCTGAGGCCAGGGAGGAGACATATTAAAACCAAACACAAAAAATTCCTTTTACTGAGAGTTTTTATTCTTCTGTGCAGATTCTTGCCACGACTTGGTTATGCTTTGTGTTGTGGCAGCAAGGGAGGGTGGCAGGGGACTGGTTGTTTTCCTTTTTAATGAGAAACCGAGTGTCAGAACAATTGTCAGGACTTCTGCTTTCTTCCCCTCCAGCCTATCAGAGTCAGATGTTCACCCCCCAGTCGGAAGAAGCAAGCACTAGCTTTGTCAGGACCGAGTCTACTATACAAAATAAGCCGTGTCGTTTCCTGCTAACTCAAAGGCTCACTCCAGCTGCTGCTGGTTGAGGGAGCCAAGGACTGAACTGTCACCCAAACACACCGGGTGCCAGGAAATGGCTCACGTGGCCTCCCGCAACACAGAGCTTTCAAAACGCTTTAAGCCTTGATGAATACATCATCTTGGAAAGGGTTCAAACAGGCATCAGCAAGGCTCCTGCTATCTCCTCCTTACAAACATAAGCCCACTTGCCTCTGAATGGAGGGGAAGCAGGGCTGGAGTCAAGGCGCATATCCGGAGTGCCATCGTAGTTCGCTCATTCGTAGCGCGGCCATAACCCCAGCAGTGTCTTCCTCTGAGCGTTCTCCTTTTCGTATAAAAATATTTTTTTAAAAAAAATACTCTAGAGCTAACCTTTCTAGGGTGAGAAATGCATTGCAAACCTCTTCTGGGTGCTTCCATTAAAAAGCACTGTGTTCAACATAGAGACCACGAGAGGCCCAGGAAACAAATTCCTGGGCCCTTTTTGTGCTTTCTGCTGAGACAGACAGGCCCACAGTGGTCCAGTGGTACCTGGAAGTAGAACAAAGCCTGACCTTCATCCTATAAACCTTTGGGTCAAATGCCTTCTCAGCTCTGCGTGCAGACATGTTATGCATTTGGGGAGTGTCTAATAGTTGGTACACAAAGTTGATTAGCCCCGAGTTTGTATAACTTAGACCATCCCTCTTCAAGATTGAGGACATCAAGTAAGAAACTTACAGGGCTGTTCTGTGACCATACACAGCGCCATCCTGCAGAGCCTCATGGCACTGAGCTTGCCCAGGCTGAGACAGTCACCTTGGAGACTACCTGCCCCTCAGGCAGCAAGGCCTTGCCCCAACCTTGTGAGCAAAAGCAAAATTGAGGTAACCAATTTTGGTAACCCCACCCCACCCAGAAACCTGGACTGATTCTTTTTGGACCAGAACAGTCTGACCTCCCCCCTCTTCAGAAACCTCCCCTTGTCTTCCTTAAGCTGAAGCCCCTTCCCTATCTTCTTCTCCTGTCCTCTAAGACAGAGGCAGCTTGATCGATGGCAGGGCTGGGATCCCTTTAGCTTTCAGCTCAAATCTAATTTTTTGCCTGTGAAATTCATGCCCATTGCCTCAGTTTCCATTTCCATTACAGCAAAGCAGAATGCACATGGGCAAGTGACATGTTTGCCCTGAAAACTCAGAGGGAAAGATCGGAGCATCCCTCCATGGAAAGCACAGGGGATGATAATCCCCAGGAGCCCATTTGTAGAAGGTGCTGCAAAATCCAGAGGCCATGGAACATAGTAAACCAACACCTCATGCTACTTGAAAATAAAGCTGCCTCTAAAAGTAGAACTGAATATATAAAGACTGGTGTAAGGAAAACATTTCTTCTCCGAGGCCCTAAGCCTTCTCCACACCGTGGTGGTGTGAAATCATTTGGTTTGCAACAATTTCAAGCTGAGCTGAGCTCTAGACTCAGTTCAATTGACTTGGACAATCAGAGCCGCTTTCAAAACTCCAAAGAACCCAAGGATGCCTTCTTCCCCAAAGTGCTGAATGGGTACCACTGCAGCCAGGGTTGTCGGGACTTACACAGCCCTGCGGGGGCGGCAGGGCAGATGGGCAGAGGGACCAGAGTGAGCGTCCTTGAGCCTGTGTCTGGGTTTCCTGGCATCTCCGAGGCACCACTGTTCTCTGCTGCAGGAAGCCCAGGCTGGATTCCACACTGGATTCCTACGAGGTCCTGGCAGGGTACGGCACGGAGTAGAACTGGTAAGTGTACACAGGCAAAGGATGTCCTCCCTATGTTCCTGGTTCCTGTCTGTACCTCCTGAGCAACTGCAGGCCCTGAACCAGCGCGTGACAACAGCGCTCGGCCTCCTGGGGCCCTCTCAGGCCATCCTCGCAGCAGTCACGTGGCTCATCAGAAATGCGAATACCCACCGGACTAAGCTGGCAGGGCAGCCTGTAGCATTGGTGCCTCTGCGTCTTTCCTTTGCTTTCTCTCCGTTCCACCACAGAACAAATAGCTAATTCCTGCTGTGCCCTCAGCGTTCTTCTTTTTGCTCTTTCAACCCAGAAGCGTCTGCGCAGTGACTGTGTTAAAGACCAAGAGTTGGTGCTGCAGAATGCCCCCTGCCTCAGCCGCATCCTCACCATGCAGGAAAGCAGACGGAAGGCAAGGCTTGGGAAGAGGAGGGGAGACGGGGTAACCGCCTCAGCTCCCCACTTGTTGGAGGGCCAATCAGAAGTGAGACTGTAGACACTCAGTATCCAGTGGGTGGCCTCTAAAGTTTTTAGAGTGATGAGGGCCTGAATGTGAATTTTCTGATTTTTTGTTTTGTTTTGTTTTTGCGGTACCGGGGATTGAACTCAGGACCTTGCACTTGCCAGGCAGAAGCTTATTCTACTGAGCTATCATCTCCCCAGCCCCTCATTTTTAGATACTTAATCCGGTTATTTAAAGGTTTCAGTATGTTTAAAGCAGTTTAACACTTTTTAAACTATAAGTTTTATGGAATCTAAACACAGATCAATTATCTCTGATAAAAAGTTAGCATATGAATCAAAAAATACTTCATTTGCAAAATATTTAATGTTAGATAAAAATATAAAACATCTCAATTTCTATAATAATTATATGTTGAAACGATACTATTTTAGCTATACCAAATAAAATACATTATTAAAATTAATTTTTTAACATTTTGAGTATAGGGCTGGGGAGATAGCTCTGCAGTGTAAGTGCCTGCCTGGCAAGCACAAGGACCAGAGCTCAACATGGGTACTGCATGCCATGCTACAGGGTCCAGAACTAGGCATGGTGGCACATGCCTGTGACCCCAGTGCTGGGGAGGCTGAGACAGGAGGAGCACTACAAGTGTGAACTGCATAGTGAGACCGTGTATCAAATAAACAAAAACTTCTAAAAAAAAGATACATTTTGAGTACAGCCAGTTTGTACTGAAAGCACAAAATTGTTCATTTTGAATAGACTTCTTAAGCATTTTTAG
This sequence comes from Octomys mimax, assembly GCA_002564305.1. Classification (NCBI taxonomy): domain Eukaryota; kingdom Metazoa; phylum Chordata; class Mammalia; order Rodentia; family Octodontidae; genus Octomys; species Octomys mimax. Next base: position 5,197 of record NDGM011199613.1, on the reverse strand, counting down.
TATAGCCATTTTGGATATATAAATTCAGTTAAATATATTGCTTAAAATAATTTCATGTTCTTTAATTTTATAAATGCAGTTACTAAAGATTTTTAAATTACATCTGTGGCTTGTGCTTCTATTTGAAGGTACTATTTGAGGCTCCTTTTCCTGAGATTTTTAATGTCCAGGTCTTTCAAACAGCATATTAGTTCCTAGTCACTTGATAGCCTGTAACAAAAAACATCTCCTGAGAGCTTAATGAAAATGTACCGTGAGATTCACACAGAAGAAAGGTAAGTGCAGAGAAAATCTGAAGGGAGAACAGAGTAGGAAGTCTCACTACAACTCGAGCCCGGCTCCGCACTAAAGGACACAGTCTTTGTATGCATGCTTCCTAATATCCCAGAATGTTATTGTTTGGCCAGGCAGCAAGGCAAATAACACAAAACAACAAAATCCAGATAAAAGAGCAACCCTCTACCTTTATCTGAACACTTGCAGATAATTAGAATATGATGTCTGAGTCCCTCCATACGCTTTCACATTTCACAACAAAGCCGCCCAAATGATTCCAGCTCATTTGCTGTAAGTCAAGTTTTGTCAGTAAAATGGAGTGGAGATTCTAGGGTTGGGGCTGTGGAGGAAGAACTGGAGTAAGATAGCAGCAGCAATTACACCCTATTCTTAAATCGTACATTGCTACATATTTCCACAAGAAATGTTTTATATTAATATTGTTTCTTTTACAATGATAAGGAAATTAGTTTATATAGGAGTTTTCCATATTAAAGCAAATATGTGTTGACTATATTTTTTTTAGCTTCTGTAACAACCTAAAGACCAATCAAGTAATAAACAAATACTTATTAAATGTCTCCTATGAAGCAGAATCCTGGCAAACCCTGGGTGAGAGAATAAAAGGGTTTTCTGTGTTCAGCTTCTGATTCCAGTTGAATAAACTGAGAGTGAATTCACTCCCTCCAAAGTCTGCCTACCCCACCTCTGTACTACTTTGATTTGCAGCAAGAGCTTCATGTGAAGTCAAAAGCTGAACCCTTATAACTCTTACACACTGATCTTTTTTGTGTCCTCCTCTACAGATAACAACCCTTCAAGCCTTTAAAGCCCCATCACATCTCTAACAGTATCATCCCCTGATGTTATATTATGGAAACACGTTCCAGAGTGAAATGCCCTTAGGAAGCCAAGTACATTCCACTCTTGTCTTGAAAATATACTATTTCATTAAATCTTTGAAGGCTACAGCAATAACAAAACCTATCGGCCTGCACTACACCAAGCACTCATGAAACCCATTGGACCACAGAAATCTGATTTTTCTCTCAGTGCCCCAATGTTAATGCCATATAGAATTACAGCTTAGTAGAAGGTGTATCTTGCCATTCACTTATTCAACAAACACTACAGTAGATAATGCAGACATGATGTTTGACACACCAGAACTTAATCTCTAGTGTAAAAGAAGTAAATGAGCGATAAGATGAAGCTAACATAGCATCTTAGGCAATTTCTCATTGCTGGCACACAATACCTGATGCCCACAATGTAAGGGAGGAGGGGTTTATTTTGGCTCATGGTTTTAAAGGATTCAGTCCATTGTCAGCTGGCTCCACAGCAGGAAGGGGGTTGGTGGAAAAAGGCTACTCACATCATGCCAGGAAATGGCAGGAGCAAAGGAAGCAGTTGGGGAGGGAAATAGTCTTCCCAGGTCGTGCCCCCAAGGAACTCCCTGTTGGGACCAGACCTCACCTCCTAATAGCACATGCAGTCATGAGTTTACCAGGAGATTCATCTGCTAATGTGTGTAGCCCCTGTGATGCAAGCACCTCCCAAAAGCCCATCCTCTCGACACATTAGCCTTTGTGGGGACATTGTACATCAAAACCATATCACACAGAAATTACTGAAGTAAAGTTTTATGAGAACACATTTAGGGTACTTTCACTCTGGGCTGAACAATCTCAGATTTTTTTTTTTTTTAACCAGGAATCAAGCTCAGTACCCCAAGCTTGCCAGGCGGGTGATGTACCACTGAGCTACATCCCTGGGCCCAATCTCAGATCTTCTGATGTTACCTTACATGTCATGGTTTCTTTGCTTGGCACTTTCCTCTGTGCCTATTCTCAACATCACTGGGAGAGGGTTCCAAAGAATGCAGCCTCCAGCAAGATAGTTCCCTTATGGACATGGAACTTCTATTACTTCAGCTTGGAATATGAAAATAAAACACTAACAGTAAAAGACAGAGTATCTTAAAACAATAAAGTAAGAGTCTTTTATATTCATTACATCCATGAAAGTCCTTTAGATTCATTACCACTGACGTAGCCAACAAAATAAAACTCACTTCTACTATGGTTGGCTGGAAAAGGCTTCAGGAAATACTTGAGCTGAATCTTGGTAAGAGGGGAAGGGAAGAGTCCCAGCAAGGCCACAGAATGTGGAAAGTAGATAAGGTCTGGGAAAGCTAAGCCTCTTTAGAAGCTGCTTAGGAGCACTGAAAACAAACTCAGGATTCTAAAGCAAACCTGTGACACATAATTATACATTCAACTATTTTACAACGAAGGCAGATGGACTATCAGAGCCCTCACAATCAGAATGCATTGTTTGGTCTTGGAATGTTAAGGACAGTGCTCCCTGTCACCTAGTGGAGACCAGCAGTGAGTGGAGGCTGAGACTTTCAGGGTGGCACTTCAGGGTGGAGAGGAGCCCTCTGAAGTCCTTGGTACGAGCACAAGCCGGAGAATCTATGCTATAAAAAAACATATAACGGAGCACTTTAACTGACCTTAAAGAAGTGACCCCATTCTATCATGTCACTACTGTCCACAGGAAAAGGAGCTCTGAAGATCACATGCGAAAAAGTCTCCAAGAAAAACTGCAGAATAACTGCCCCCATTGTGTATTTACCCCAGGAGAACTTTTGGTGCTACATTGGTTAAAATCTTCCACAGAATTTGCAAAGAAAGTAAATGACAAGTGCATCCATCATGCTCTTCTTTTGACCCTGAAGTAGTAGAGGATCTTCAAAGCAATAACTAGGATGTGTTTTTTGTCATTATGATTCTCACTCTGGGTTTCATTTCTGCATGTATTCTCATCCCCCTAGTATAATGGCTAATTGAGAGTTGGCTATACTACACTGCATCTGAATCAGTAATATTTAACACTAATAGCCTGATTCTATGGCTACTTCCTGACCTCACACCATCTGACTGCACTCAGTAACTTTGAAGGACACGAATGCTTTAATATCATAATTGGTCACAACTTATTGGTTACACATGAGAGGCCCTACTCTGTTTACTTTTAATTTGAGTTTCAGAAATGGTTCTATTCATCATCATCAATGGGAAATTCACAAGGGCAAACTGAAGGCAGCATGGCAAACCCCCTGATGAAGCTGATAATTTTAAACCACCATCTAGAGGACTCTTCTATTCCTACTTATGCCTGCAAAAGCAAGAACTCTTCTATATTTTTTACATTTGTCTGTATTTTTTACATTTAATTTGATTGTGTGACCCTCGACATTTATTTATTTCCCAAGTGGAATGTGCCAATAAGCTAAATTACCTGTGAAAATGACAAGTAACCACCAGATATGCTATATTTTACCCAGAAGATAGGAATATGGTAAGAAGGAAAGGAGGATGTAAATGAGAAGGGGTGGGAAATGATGGAGGCTGAAGAAACAGTGATAGAAGAAAGGGGAGAATGATGGAAGCGAGGGAGAGCTAAGAAGCAAAGTACCAAGAAACACAGATCTGACACATGTATAGTAGATACTCCAAAATTTTCATTATTTCTCCATGTTCTTGCTTATTTAACTGATAAGCTTTTTGTTAAACCTTTCTATGTGTGAATCCCTGATATTATGAAGGCGTACAAAAGAAAATGAGAGCTATTATTTTACTTTCAGATAACTAAAATGTGTTAGAATTTTTCTTCGTGATAAATTTTAAAACGACCCCAAAGATTGCCAGGTGCTAATCTATGGGACCTGTGAATGTTACCTTATTTGGAAAGAAGGTATTTATTTGTATATGTGATTAAACTTAGGATTCTGAAATGCTACTATACAAAAATTTCCAAGTAGACCCTAAATGCAATCACATGAATTCTTAAAAGAGGAAGGCAGACATTAAAATTCCAACAGCAAAAGCTGACAGCAAAATACAGCCTCTCCTAGACCTGGAATCACGACACCTGGAAGACAATCTAAAGAACAGAAAAAGAAGTAGAGTGCTGAGAAGCTGGAAAGCAATAACAAGAAAACTAAAAGTCATTGAGAAACTGGAGAAACTCAAAACAATGTGTAGCAGAAAAGAAGCAATCTGGAAGGCTCATGCTGGCCTCCAAGAAAGACATCAAATCCCCAAGAATACAAGGGAAGCCAGGAGAGGCTCAGCAGGCCTTGGGGGAAACAATAGACTGGCAGCACTCACCCCCAAGAAAAGCCCAGCCATTGCAAGCTGCAAATACAGTGTGAGGTTTTACTCTGAAAGTGACTCCTTCCACATGGTAGGCTGGGGATAGAGAAAAAATTCACCAAAGCATTCACTATTCTTGAAAGCGATGTAATCAGAAGCCATTTGAGGAAGGGACTGGACTACACGATGAATATGAAGTCACAGAAAACTTCACTTCAGGGTTGTTGAAATCACCATACCATAATGACAGTCTGCTTGCTTTTCCCATCTGCCAGTGCAATCAGGGTTAGGCTTTGGCTTGGACAGTTGCCATGTCCTGGGGTGAACAGGCAGAGGGGACATGGAAGCAAGACAGGCAACTCAGGAGCCCATGGGCTGCAAAGGCAATCAGAGTTATTAGTCACCTGGAGCCCACAGACCACAAACATTAAGGCCACTGGAGTGTACTCAACACTAAGGCAGACTTCGCACCACATCGACTAACCCTACCCAGAAAGAAAGACAGGGCAATGGTCAGCATTCACATGGCAAGAAGTGGTTGTAGAAATAAAATGGGCAAGGGCCAGCAAATAGCTCAGTGAATTAAAGTGCCTGCAAGCAGGCACAGGGGCTAGGGGTTCCATCCTCGGGCCTGCCATGCCAGCCCTGCATCCAGAGCACGCTGAGAGGGCAATTGAGATCGGGCATGGTGGCCCGCACCTGTAATCCCAGCTCTTGGGAGGCTGTAAACAGGCAGATCACTATGAGTCCAATCCAGT
>NDGM011199611.1:0-13787 GCA_002564305.1 Octomys mimax | reverse complement strand
TCCCCTCCACCTCCCTTCCTCCCTCCCAGCCCTCTCTCCATCTCTTGACCCCTTTGCCCTCTGAGAAAAGCCCATTTCCCTTCTTCCAGTTATCTCTCTCTTATTTGGCTCCTTATCTATAGTTTGGGTTTCTCGTATGAAAGCAGCCATGTGCTATTGCGGTTTGCATGTCTGGTTTATTTCACTTTCTGCAGTGGTCTTGGGGTGCACCCATTTGCCTGCAGATGACTCAAAGGCACCTTTCTCCATCCCAGAGCAAAGACCACGTTCTCTTTGCTCAGTCATCTGTAGATGGACACATAAGTTGCATCCAAGTTTTAGCTCATGACTAGTTCAGAAAAAATAATTATAGAATTGTTTTTAGGTCGCCAGAAGGATCAAACTTTTGTTTTAAAGGTTTCTGTTAAAACTTTTTGATAGTAAATTTATTTTATGATTTTAAAACTATAATTTATATACTCTTCATATATATTTCACAAATTCAAAAGGAAAGAAAAATATTCAAATAGGAATCCTGGGGACAACCTATCTTAAAGTTTTCGTCATTTTCTAGCCTATACTGAATTTCATTTAGTTTTATATTGATGTAGATCACTATGCTTAAATCATATTCCTGATTAACTTTTTTGATTATGTGATTTTATGTCATTTTTTGTGTCATTAAAGATTTCCACACACTTCATGTTCCACTTCATCCAGTGCTTAATTAAAACTTCATATCTATTAAATACTTAAATTATTTCTAATTTTTTGTTCAGTACATCCAACATGGTCTTTCTAGTGTAGAAATCATTGTCCAAATTCTGGGACATTTGTTTATGATAGATTCCAGAAGAGGAGCTCATTCCTATTGACACAGAGCCTCTCATTTCTGAGCGATAGGTACATGGCATGAATCTTGAAGCGGGTAAGGGCTCCTCTTCTCGGAGCTTCTCAGGGTCCATTCTGTGACCTTGCGCTCCTTCCTTTTGGCTTCACCATTCATGAGGAGACTTTAGCAAACCAAGGTGCCACTCAGCAATAGAGGTGCGCATTGCCTGCACAAGGTTTGGTTTATCTTCTGCACCAGGCAAAAATGATGGTTCAGTTAGGGGGAAAAACATATATATTACATATATAACAATATATATGTATAATATTTATATAATCACATTTATATTATAATTATATAATAATATTATATAATATTTATATTAATATAATAATATTTATATAATATATAAACATATATATATCATATATAATATGGTATATATATTCCAACTGTTATCCTGTGAACTCTGTAGGTTTTTCTTCTTCACCTTCTGGCCTGAAATGTGTCTAGAATTCTGAGCTAATGTGCAGGTGAACACCTAGCAGAAAACCTTTCTGTTCAGTCAGTGAGTACTTAGGAATTTTAAGGAGTTTATCATTATAATTCAAAATTATTTTCTGTATTACTTAATCCAGTGAATTAATTGTGTATGAATAGAAGTATGATTGTTTGTTAAACATTTGCCATAAAGTTGAACTTATAACATCATTTATAATAATAAAAAAAGAATCAGCCTTGTGACCAATAAAGCACGAGTTAAGTAAATCTGATGCAGTGGACTACTACAAACGGTCTAAAGTATTGACAGGGCTAGAAAATGTTTATAACACATGGTTAATCGAATAAAGACAGTATATAAGTATATGTAAATATACTTACTATGAATACCTTCCTGGAAGGAGAAAGCACACAGGAAGTGTTGGTTATGAACGATGTAGTACAAGCAACCACTCCTTTCAAACTCTGTCTGCACGAGTTTGTTGTTACTGACTGAACGGAAAACACAGCTAGCTTTTCTAATTCACAGGTGCATGTTAGCTGCCATTTTGCCGTGCTTTTGTTTCAGTAGATTTTTTTTTTTAATGTATTTGTTACAGTCTCACCATGCAGCTCAGACACATAGTGATCTCCTGTTTTCAACCTCCCCAGAGCTGGGATCACAGGTGTGCACCACCGCGCCTGGTCTTGGTGGCTGGCTCAGCATGCCTGGGGGCAGGGCTGAACAGCATGTGGGGTCAGGGATCGAATCCCAGTCCCTGTGCTTGCCTACGTAGGTGCTTAGTCCCATGAGCTATCTTGCCAGCCCTTGTTTCAGTGGTCTTATTGGGTTTTAGGCAGTCATGTAACTAACTCTTCAGTTAGGCTTATTGTTAACTTCTTTCTGCATCATCTTCTTTCTGATTACGTTGAACAATGCTTGTCCCCCTCTCCCCCCTGGGAGCCTGTGGGGGCTGCAGCGCTCCTTGATTTCTTCTCTCTTATCTTAGGCAAGGTAAGTTTTCAAAATCTTGCTGTAGGATTCTTGGCACTGCCACTAGCATTTTGGTTTTCTTCCTTATTCCAATACTGTGGGTTTGCCTTTGATTCTGGGAGTTCTGTAGGGAGAGGTTATAAAAACAGAATTTTCCCTCAGTTTTCTAGGAAAGACAGAAAATCAAAGCATTCATAAGATTACAATAACTGGTATCATCCATAACTATAAGCACCAGTTTTGAAACTAAAATCAATATCCAACCCTAGGATCCCTTCTGATCCTAGGAGGGATACTTCTAGAGCCCTCCCCATCTGTCCCCTTTGTGCTTTGAAAATGTCTCATCTGTTTTCACTTGAAACTTACTCAGACATCCCTCCCTTGAACAATGGTTGCTTTTGGAAGAGGAAAATGAAACTCAGAGAGCCTTCCTAACCTTCCCTGTGCATACATCTAGTATGCCAAAGGAAGTATTTTCATGGAGTATTTTCTATAGTTCCTAGAAAATTGAGGGAAACCTCACCCAATAATATTTCTAATGTTATTATAAACTATGGACCTTTAATTATGTTAATTTATTAGAACTTTGTTGAGTGTAAATGGCAATCTTTGGGGGCATTTTTATTTTAGTTTTGCTTTGAACTCTAACTCTAAACTGCTCCTGGTGATTAAATACGTGAAAGCCACCAATATTCACCATTTTTCTGGCTCTGAGCCAGTTGACTTCTTTGTCAATCACAGTCTTCATTAATAGTAAAAGGCGTACATATTTTCAACAGTTTCCAGCAACTTCTTCACTGAAAACTTGAAGCAATTATTGGCAGCTTTGACTACCTTATGAGAAACTGCTGCAAAACTTTCAGCTCAGGAAAGGAAAACAAAGAAACACCTGAGAGGTGAACATTCCCTATGGAAATGCTGCCATGCCTAGGAGGGTCCATCGGTCCTGGGCCCTTCAAGGGCATCGTGGGACGAGGGACAATCTGTGGATGCTCCACGGCAAGGAATTCTAATGTTAACTAATAGGTTTCTGCAGGATCCCGTCGGCTTTTGTTCATGGAGCCATAGAATCAGACAATGCTTTAACCACAGTAGAGGTTTAGAAAATGGTGTTCATCATCTGAAAGATACTGCATGACAATGAATTCAGGTAGAGAATGGGCGGTCACCTAGCAACATGGCTCTATGAGGAATTTCTGGCTGCAGGAGACGAAACGTACTAAATCAGCTTTAGGTTTCTTCCAACTCTAAGTTCGGAGACCTCTGGGCCCCAGTGCAGGCTAGGAAGAGGAGCCTTTCCCTTTTGTTCGATGGGCAACAGGGTCATGAAGAAGCGAGGCCCAACACTGGCATTCCAGTGCAGTCTAGTGAACTGTGTTACTGTGCTAAGTGCCTTCACTGAGCTGAAGAGCCTGGCTTACCGCAGTAGTTCAAATCTTTATTGTTTCTCGTCTGGATTATTAATGTAGGTCTCCTGAGTGATTTTCAGCTTTTGGAAACCTTTCTGTGATTCACTCTCCACATTGTGGCTTGAGGGATCTTTCTAAAACCTGCTCTAATTATGACATTCATCACTTCAAAACACTTCCCCATAGCTTAAGGATAAAGTCCTAACTCTCATGGAATAATTAAAAGGGAAGGCCCTGGGGTCAGCTCTACAAGCTCAAGAATTTGATGCTGGTAATTCTCATCTGTGTGAACAGGGGTAAGCAGCTCTATCTCAGTTTCCTCTTCTAAAAATTTGGATAATAAATATGATTATCTCTGATCGATTGGAATTTCTTATATGTGTATACACACTGAGAAGCTGGGTGCTCCTTGAACTGACCCAAATCTCTTACTCAATGCTATAAATGCTCACAGCCAGGAACTCCTTACACGTCACATGTCACTACTTAGCAGTGCATGTCACGTCCTGTGCACATGCCAGGTGATGGTCCATATGTCGGGGTATGCTTTCCACTCTGTACACTTGAAATCCCCGAGACTCTATGCCTGAACTGCAGTACTTTCCACTTTTTAAGTCTCAACTCTTTTTCCCCTCCNTTTTCCTAATTTTTCTATCACTATTTCATCAAGTCATCTCCCTTCTCCTTTGTATAAAAAGACTGTTTTTTGCATATACCTTTATTAAAGCAGTTGCGGGGGGACCACCTGCTCTGGCCCTCCTCTTGTCCCTCTCTCAGGCAGGAGTTTTCTTTCTCCCAATAAATCTATTCTGCTCATTAAAAAAATAAATAAACTGGAACACAAATTAAAATAATTTTATTATATTACTCTTTCTGCCAGACAGATCCTCTTGGAAGACAAAATTTGTTGCTGTTGGTTTATTTACTTGCTAATTTGACAGTGCTCAGGACTCAGCTTAATTCATAGTGCATATTACACAATAGAAGTCTACTGAATGAAAGAGCAGTAAATCATATCCGAGGGCCTTCAACCACAAAGGCAACTTTTCCTCAGATCCACAGACACTGCCAGATCCTAAGGCTTGCCATCTTGGATTATGCGCTTACCTCACTGCCCCTCACAACTCCACTTCCAGTGGTTGAGAACTGTCTCCACATGCACCAGCAGTCCTCTGAGGATCTTCAGGACAGAAGACCAGGCACACCAGACCCGCCCACCCTTAGTGAGATATGCGAGTGTGTGAAGACCTCCTCCAGGCTAAAGGAAAGTTAAATCGAGGTGAATACTCATGTCAGGTACCTGCTCCAACCAGGATCCAAGAACTAGTAGAGTTAAAGAGATTATCTTCTCTGAACGATACAATTTCCTAGGGCCAGGGCTATAGCTCAGCAGTATGAGCACCTGCCTGACAAGTACAAGGTCCTGAGTTTGATCCCTTGAACTGCACAGCACACACACACACACACACACACACAAAGATACAGTTTCCTGGACAGTAAGATTTTATTTTGCACCTGTATATATTTGGGGAAATAGAGAAGTCATGTCTACCTTAAGCAGCTATAACATTTTTAAGTGATAAACTAAAAATACATACAATGCTACATAATGCACTTAGGTTGCAATTAATGCAAATTATGCAAGATTCATATACAATGTGATTAGGCTCCTCTAGTACATAATTTAGGGTTGAATTAACAAAGAAGCTGATTAAATGAGAAAATTGATTTCTATCATTTTTTGGTTATGTTTTCATCAAAAACATACCTGAAGACTCAAAATTTTAGATTACAAATTTGGAGTTGTGGTTGGAGGCAGATTACTAGTGGAGCAAGTTTCAGGGAAAGATCAGGGGCTCTCCACACATACACACGCACACATGCACACACACATGCACACGCACACACACACACAAGCACACACACACACACACACACACACACATGAGTCACCCACTAAACTAGAACAGATTTATTTTCATGGCTTGTTGGCCAGGAGCATTTTCCTGAGTCTTATTTAAAAGCATTTCATGAGATTTTCTTGGAGATGACTACAGAAATTGTTCATTCCGCTAAATCTCCATGCTTGTAATTCAAGTGGTCTAACTGAATATAAACTTTGGAATATAAAAATAATTGGAACTCTTTCTTATTTATTAAAAGAATACACCCCATAAAATAATAATAAGTATTCACAGACATAAATTTAATCACCTAGACAATAAGAGTTTTGAGGGTCCTCATCTGTGCCCTCCTAGTTTTTCTTCCTTTCTCTGACTCCTTTCCATTTCTACATTTCACCAATTTGCATCTATAATATTTTCTCCCTCCCTTCTTCCCTCCTTGTTTTCTCCCTCCCCCTCCCTCTCTACCTTTCTCCCTCCTCTTCCTTATTATGAAATTATTTTCAAAAAATTTTTTAAAATATATTTATTTATTTGGGACAGGGTCTCACTATGCAACTCAGACTCATAGTGATCCTCCTGTTTCAGCCTCCCCAGCACTGGGATTACAGTCATGCGCTGCCACACCCAGTTTGAGTGGCTGGCACAGCATGTTCTGGGCATGCATGGCATGCCATACCAGGAATTGAACCTGGGTCCTTGAGCTTGCCAGGCAGGCACTTAGACTACTGAACTATCTCCCTGGCCCAATATTCTTATAACATTCTTTTGTATTTCTTAAATTAATCAGAAAACCAATGAGCTGTACATTGTACCAAGTGCAAGGTGGCATCTAGGGTAGTAAGTCTGAGATAAACAGGGCATCAAGGTGGCATCTAGGGTAGTAAGTCTGAGATAAACAGGGCATCCAGAAGTGGTGGCTGCATGAAGATGCCCTTCCTACTCACCCCAGGAATCATGGAGACAGACATGAGCAAGGGAAGTAAGCTAATTCAGGGCACGGTGTGCCTGCTAGAGTCCTAGGTGGTGGTGATACTGCTCTGAAACTTTAATTCCAATATCCACAACCTGTGGATGCTTTGTTAAACCTGCTTACTCACAAGGAAGAAAAGACCAGGCCTGGCCTTGCAAGGTTAGTAAGAGGATCACGAAAAATCCCCAGTGTGTGTGGCCCAGGACAGAGATCAAGACATGTCTCATCTCGGTCCCCTCTTCCCTTCCTCTTCCTCCAGGAAAAGCATATTTAGTGCTTTAGTATACTAGCTGTCCCAATCTTCTCTGCTCCTACATTGTCTGCTTGATGCTGTGTCCAGGACTAACTAATTAAGGGTTCCAAAGGAATGGTATTTCTCAAACACTCAAAAAACTCTTTCTTGAGATGTTCTCCATGTCCTGTTTACTAAAGAAGGGGTATAACGGCATTTGAAAGGCTGATACAATTATAGGCTTAAAAAGGAAAGTGAACCCTTCTGGAGATGGGGTTTAGGGGAGGAGGCTGTGACTTCTGCATTGCTTGTGCTATCTGAGTCACCGTGCTGGGCCAGGGGATATTGGTTTGGGAGCCATCTGCCCAGGGCTTGAATTCTGACTTCTTCAGGACAGGCTGGAAAGGGCTGCAGATGTTACTTCACTCTCTGAAATAGTAGTGATTCCAACACTGAGTGGAAGCAAGAAGCAGAGAGCAGGTATGCATTTTCTCCATGTTTGGGATCCTCATACTCTAGTTGAGCTTCCTCTTCTTCCCCATCATGGACAAACACCCAAGTCCCAACACTCTCCTCTCATCAGATGCTTCAGCTACACCACTGAATGAAATGTTAGCATTGGCTCACGGAAGAGAAGGACATTTGGCCAAATCAGGGCCCTCCTGGCCTTCCCTGAACTCCCGTCTTCTCTTGTCTTTGGGAGGCCAAGTTAAGGACATAGATATTCAGTTCCTGGCTCATGCCCTTTCTCTGGGTGACACTGACCCAATGTGCTGTTTTTTCCCTTTTTTTAAGAGTTGTTGTGATGACCCAGTACCTATATGTGCAATATCTAGAGCTGTGTGCAGCACCCACAAAGCAGCCCATGAGTACGTGCACTCCTGTTTTCTTTGCACATGGTGGAAGCATTGATGAAGCATAGGACCTAAGGCCCACAGGCAGGTTCGAATCTGCAAGTGCTGCTCGTGTGCCGTATGTCCTTGGCAGAGTGATATAAACTCTGAGTCCACAATTTCTCTTGTGAAATATGGAGATAATAATTGCTACACCATCTGCTGGAGAGTTGTGTACTATCAGAGAGCTGCTCCTCAGGTGCCACGAAGGTGAAGAAGGGGGTGGTTATCTGAAGGCCAACTCTAACACCCGTCAGACCAAAGTAGAGGTTTGCTGTACACAGCTACGTACTAACAAAGCTGAAGGCGAGTCTTGCTGTCCAAAGGAGTGGATGCGGTCCATGGGAGACAATAAAAGACAATCAGGGCAGTGTCCCTGGAACCCATGCATGACTGACCCTAAGGGAAGAGGAGCCCCATCTAGGATCACAGCCACCCCACTTCCCCAGCTCCAACCAGTTCTGTCCTTGTGATCGAAACATACTGTTCATGTGTTTTCTACTCACTAGCTGAGAAATATGTGGCAAGTTAGTTCAGTGCGACTTTGTGCCTCTGTTTTCTCATCTTGAAAATCAAGCAAGTTTCTGATGCTCTGATGACCCTGAATCAGAGTCATCTGCTCACCCTCACCTACCGACACAGCTATTTGTCATCATAAATTGCGAGCTAAATTGCAGAGTGCTTATCAATCTCACGTGAGGCTTGTAATCATGAGCTGGTATTCTAATCTGCCTCCATCTAAGAAACAACATTTGTTTTACAACTGTAAGTCCTTGGTTCAAGTGTTAGTTTAGGATGATTTAGCCAGGCTGAGGGCTACCTCGAGAGGCCCGGTGATAGCCAGCCAGTCTCTTTGGGTGATGCCCTAAAAAAAATGTACTACTCTTCAAACTTCTACAGGTGGTCTGCAGGGTACACGCAATAATGCATGGATGAGAAGTAGCTTTGTAAACCATAGAGCACTTTGTACACGTACAATAGGGTGTGGAAATGAAGCAACACTGCAGATGGGAGCATTGTGCCTCGGGATACGAGGTAAGCTGTATCGCCCAGTTTATGAAGAGATATCAGGGCATAATAGTGTAGGAAGAGTTCCAGTCGACAGTCCCACTCCCCATCCCATGAGGTTCCCCCGAAGAGAAAAAAAAAATGCTCATTTTTAATATCAAATCCTCCCTGCTGATTCCGTGAAGGCCTGGAAACAGCAGGTGACAACGTGTAAGTGACTTTGAATTAAGACTGAACTCTCTGTGTCCTTCGTTTCTCCCTCAAATGTGGAATGATTTTCTAAGAATTTAATTATCTAAGAACACAGCATCAAAGCTGTTAGGCCCTTGTTAGTGTTAATTCAAACTTAATGTGCATGAGATTTAGAGATCTTGGATACTGGAAAAATGATTTCAATTTAAATAGCTCTCTTTGTCCTACACATTACAAAACATCTTTGAACATAGGTAATTTTTTAAAATAGAATACCATAACCCAGATCTCTCCCACTAAAAATGATTCTCACTTTGGAGCAAGCAGATGCTTTGTAAGCCAGAAGGATAGAGTCAAAAGAACAAATAGGGGCTTTGGTGCCCCAAGAACTTAAGTTGAAATCTCAGAATTTCACCTTTTCCCACATGTCTGCAGACAGAAGCTTAACTTCCTTGAACAACAGTAAACTAACCTCTCAGCAAGGGCTCCATGTGATGGCAAGAGGGCAGGTGGGGAGTTACCCAGCAGGCAGGGGGAGCGCAGGGTGTGTTCTGGAAGCTAGTGGTCCAAGCGGACTCTGCATCCCAGCATCAGCAGGTGCATCCTAGGAAGGAAGGCCAGAAAAGCCTGCATAGGGCCAGCTGGGTCAGAGGTTTTCACAAGTCTGCTGAGTTCATAAGCCTCAGTTAAGTTGTGGCTGGTATGAAACAAGAAACAGCCCTCCTTACAAAAATGCAACTGCTTTACAGCATCGTAGTGCTCTAAATGAAAAATGTATCTGAAGTCTTGACAGCGAGGTGGCTGCCTAGCAGAAACTACACGGGAATGCACTGAGCTCCAATGTGTAAGTTGTGAAACACAATAATTCTTTGGAAGGACAGACAGGAATCACCTGCTCGCTGTAACCGGAAAGCATAGTTTTAATTAAGTTGAAGTTCATTGGTCTAAAAGTGTGAGATGATCTGTAATTAGACTAACGAAGAAGATTTATGTGTTTAATTTTAACTCATTTCGCCCAGATTATGCTCGTTTCATTCATGGGTTGAAGATAATTTGGGGTGTTCACTATGGTAAAATTGGGATTCTGCCCTGGTCAACACCTCGTGTTTGCACAGTGTAGCTTCCTCACGGAGCTGTGAGGAAATCAGGCAGAACTCTTAGCTCTTTTTATAAACAAGTGATTTAATTCTCCTTACGAGAATAAGTGCATTATTAAAAGCTACATAGGTAAGTTAAAAAGCCCAAGTAAAGTAACAAAGAACTCAGAATTCTGATTCCAAATTTGTGGTTCTTATTAGGCCCCTCAATATTTATGTAACAAAGGGGCCACCATACGCTAAGTGATTAGATTGGTTGTTTCTGTATTTACAACTGTATTTCTTCCTACCCTGACTTCCTTAATTCAGAATCCAGTGTACCTTCTTGGCTCCACAAGAGCTTTATTCATAAAATAATATTCCATGTCCTTTACACCTTAGTGTGAATTTAAACCAACGTGGCCTCTTACGTTAAATAAGGAACCGTGACCATCTTCTTGGCTGTTATAGCACCAGTGGTCTCACACAGAGCCTGCCATACATGTAACACTAAATAATTCCAGAATCAATAAAAGCAAACTAACAGATACAGCAAGTGATGTCAAATATGTCACATCATATAAGCTTAGTTTAGAAAAATATTAAATGGCATTCAGAAAGAGCCTCCCAGCTACTGGGGAGATGGGAAAAGTGTCTTTTAAGCTCCCTGGTTAATCCACCATCATTTATCCACTAGGAATCACTGATGAGATCAGGGTGGAAAGAGACTACAGCTGTAAAGACTGGAGCGATGTGGCACCAACATGCACTAGACTTTGTTTTTAGTTACTATTTTAATGAAGCATATGTAAAATCACAGAATAAGAATTCTGACTTGTGTTTCATATTCTGCCATACTTGCTACACTTACACATTTCTCTTTTGAAAGTGGGTTCTTGTGTTGGGTAGTCCTTATGCTAGTCGTGTGTCATATTAGTGGCTGGGCAACTTTTCCCTCTGTTTTTGACAGCAATGTTCACTGAATCCCCAATTATCTGGATCAGAGTATTGATCTAAGACAAGTTGAAGCAGTATTGGTAACTAAGAACACAAATCCAGGTCCCAAGTTAAACACACACCCAAGAGTAAGATATAGAAAAATGAGCCTGGCGGTCAGGTTTGCAATGAATATTTGGAGCATAAAATACATGTGCTTAAAGTAGGATGGAAATCAACAATATGGAATATTCTCAATCAGTGTATGTGAATGTGTATGTGTGAGTGTGTGTGTGCATTTATGTAAAGGGATTATTTTGACAGCATGAAGGAATAGGACAGATCAAATTGTGTCCAAATAGTTTTTATCCCATGGTCATCAACCATCGGAATAAATGGACATGCTCTTCTTGAAGGCAAGGATGTTGTCTTAATCATTTGTTGTTTGTTGCCTAATAGAAGAGCTGCTCAAAAATACTTATTGGATTAATAATCCCACCATGGGAGACAAATGTGATGATTATCTGTTCATTATAATAACATCACATTCAAATGTTGGTAGTTACAGTTTGGATTGTGTTGGCTCTAACCCTCCAAGTTACTGGACGGATTTTAGCTTTTTGTTTTGGCTTTATGTAACTAGTTTATTGCCAGTAAGGAGGATTATTTGGTGTCACTGCTTAAATTGTTTAAATTTTTAGGGTTTTTTTTCCCTCCACAAAAGACAAAAAAAGATCTACACATAAGCTGAAGGCCTGGATGATCCCTGGGTGGAGTACAACAACAGTAAGCCCTTGCTCCCATGTGCCCACAAGCCCCTGTCCACGCACAATCCCGTGTGCTGCTTTCATGGACTATTGAGTAATCATGCTGTGTAGGATTTCTGGAGGCTCCTAGTTAGGAGAATACTTCACAGATTGTCACTGGGATGGCCAGGGATGCTGTCTTCATATTCACATTTTTTTCAGAAATAATTAATAGTAAACAGAGTGGGTATCATCATAGTTTGTTTTTTAAGAAAAAGTAAATGAACAGTTTTACTTATTTATTTTCTTTTATTAACTAATGACCTGCCTTACCCTGAAGGATCTTGAGGGCAAGTTGAGTTACGCATGAATTTTCCCTCCATGGTTATTTTATTCTAGGAATGTAGTACAAGGCTATCTTCCTTCCTTCCTTTTTCCCTCTCCCCCTCCCCTCCCTCTCCCTCTCCCCTCTTCCTCCTCCTCCTCCTCCTTCTTCTCTTCCTCCTCCTCCTCCTCTTCCTCTTCCTTCCTCCTCCTCCTCCTTCTTCTTCTTCTTGTTTCTTCTTCATCTTCTTTTGGAGACAATATTTTCTTATGCAGTTTAGGCTGGCCTTGACTTCACATTCTAGCTCAAGTGGGCCTGAAACTTGATCCTCCTGCTTCAGCCCCCTGAATGCTAGGATTACAAGAGTGTGTCACTACACCTGGTTAGTACAAGTTTCTTAAAGTGAAGATTAAATGTTCTCTCACGAAGAGCCCTTCAGTGACTCCTCTGCCCTCAACCTGAAAGGCTTCTACCTTGCACCTCAGTAATGTGTAGGGAACCTTGGTGGGAGACACTTCCACAGAGGGGCCTTGGCCTGCCCCCAAGAGCCTGGTCTGCCAAGGAAAGTGGCTCCATTCTATCCCATACACCCAGGGAGCCACAAAATGATCTGAAATAATCAGATTTGGTTTTCCACTGTGGAATTGTCATACAATAGTTTTCTCTGGGAATCTGTTTTATTGACCTCTCTAAAAATAAAATTATACAAGTAGAATAGAGACATATATTGTGGTTCCAAGAACTATATTCAGAAAAGAAGAAAGACTCAAGACATTCTTTTCATACTGACAGAAACAGATGGAGTGTTTTCTGCCGTGTGCTCTGTAATATGCATTATACTTAAACCAGTTATTAGCGTCTCCTCAAGTGGAATTATCCCTAAGTCAGAAATTAAGTGGGAAAGGCCTCAGTTCTGAAGTGATTTGGTTTATTCTGTGCATTTTAATATATTTTTCAGTAAATGCTTAAATGAAAAGATAATGCCTGATAAGCTGCTTAAATATTTGAATACCAGAAATGAAATCATAATTAAATCAAGTAAAATGTAATAGTAAATGTCTATCTAAGGTGATATTCCCTCCTGGATTCTTTGGAATTTGAATGGATAAAGTTTTTTATCTTACAATTCTTGGGATTTGGTTCCGTATTTATTTCATTATCAATGTGAACCTACACATACTAACTACTTTTATAACAATGAATGCTGGTGTCTTTGACTATAGATAGCAGCGGCATACTAAATGATTTTAATTAGAGTGATGCAATTGTGTTTAGAGAACACTCCATCACAGGCGCTGATATGGGAATTGTGTAAATATCAGCAACTTCTCCTGCCCTGAGGCTGCTGCATGACTTTGGGTTAGTCAGATAACCTTTCTCATTTTATCATTCTCACTTAAGCAAAGAACAACTGGCTTAGTTTATTGTTTAAGTCTCCTTCGCATACGTAGCCTCTGATGATGTTATGTAGCTACATTTCTGTGGAAGAGTTTCAACTCAATACAGTCTAATATGTGAGTTGAGTACCTACTGATTTCTATCTAGTGTGGGGAGTCCTGGTGATGATGTGTATGAATTTCCTTCAGTGTGTGTATGGATTTCCTTCAGTGAATGTTCTCTTACTCCTTATTTTGCAGAGAGTTGTGACCATCACTAGGGATACACAAATAATAGTAGTTTTTCTAGAATAGCTGTAAAAAATTGACCACAAGACCCACCCCCACCCCAGCTCCGGTGAGTGTGCAGGAGAGCTTCCTGCTAGCCTGCGCCAGCGGGGACCCGTTCCCTGCCAGGGCGTAGCGTGGGCC